>JAZAQC010000036.1:600000-840829 GCA_036289425.1 Rhopalosiphum nymphaeae | reverse complement strand
CATTTTTTTAAATATAAATCACGTTTGAAAGTGAAAATAATAAATCAAAAATATTTATTGCTCATGCAAAACACAATTTTAATTATCAACAAAAATCTGTTGAATAAATTTATCAAACAGTGCGTGTATTATTTTATATTATATAAAAAATAACTGACATTTTATAAATACAAACAATATAGAATATTATGTAAAATACATAATAAGCATATTACACATATATAATACTATTATATATTGTAAATAATATTATATACATATTATATTGCTATATAATATTCTGCGTGTTTAATAAAAACAATTTATATTTGAGTCGATGGAAATATTGCAGTTTTACACATCCTCGCATGTCTATTAAAAATAAAAATAATACACAGGTACTCCGAAGGTACCTGCAGATATATTATGCGTATAATAATAATACTGCTATTATATAGTCAAAATATTATACGCTCAAGACTACGATTTCACATAAAGTTATAGCGGTGGGTTACGCGCACGAGTTGTAAATAAACCCAAAGATGATAAACGTAGTTAATAAAAAACTTTTATTATTACTAGATATATAATATAAGAAGTGCCTATATAATGTTTATTACCAGTCCGTCTATAATAATATAAAGACTAAGAGGGTTGCCGTATACGAGCTCGTACATATCATTTGAAAAACCAATTACGTATCCGGCCCTACATTATAACTTCTTAGACGAATAATGGTTTTTTAACGTTTGTCATATCATATATCTATATAATAGCTGAATATTACACATTATATCCCAAGGTTAAAGCCAACTGTTATTTTATCAAAAACACAGAACTCTACCAATAATTATATTAACTCAACCGTTTATGTACAGCGCATTTATTCTATAATTGAATCTCCATCTACTACCCATAGACTATGATATAACATTATATTATACGTGATAGGTAGGTACATATAATATATTGTGCGTCAGATGGTTGGTAAAACGATGGTTTTATGGGTACCGCATACCGTAAAAATATTAAGTACAAATCGAAAAGGTTTAATCCGAATTAATATTGTTCTTAAATATGACGTTTAACTGCAAAATTTCCATTTATTTTAAGTATACACCGCTATATACGTGTTATATATATATATATATATATATGTGTGTATTATACCGACATATCGTATAAAAGAAAAAATAATTTAACGTTGGTATAAAAGCAATTTATTTTTATAATATTACAACAGCCAAAAAATAGGTATATAGAGAGGATGGAATATTTTTTTTCTGTTTTTTACCGTATCGTGTGATTGTAACAATTGACTGAATGTGTAGATCTATATGCAATGGGAAATGATAAGTAATTTTCTGGGTATAAATCTGATACCCACCTTCAAATGTATTTCTTTTTTGTTTTTTCCATTCATAGACCATCTTCGTGATTCGTGACCATAAATTAGGATAAATATTCTATATTATTAAATTGTAGTTGAGTGTTTGGTGTAATATTATTTATACAAGTAAATTATAGATATACATAATATTATGTGTATATAGTAACTAATGCAATATATCAATGTGCTTAAATATAGTTAATTATCATAATATTTTATATATAAATATATATGTAGGTAAGCATTTAATTCGGAATTCGATAAAAACGCTGACAGATTAAAATATTGATAGTCAAAATATCGAAAGACCAAAGTTTATCATTACCAAACTAAATATATTGACAAATTAAAATATATTGTGACCAATGATTTTGGTAAAAATAATCATCAATTAAAATAACGATAGTTAAAAATTAAATATATTTATAAAAAAATAGATTATTTTTTTCTTTTAAACACCTTGATACAATCAAAATTATTATTATTAAGGTAAAAATAGTTATATTTTACTAACTATATTTATGAATTATCATTTTATTTTATTATTACATACTATGAAATTATTGAATAAAAACGAGTAATTTTTCATCTGAAGTAATTATTTACAATTTTACTTATAGAAATTAAAACTAAAGTTGTTATTTTAAACTATCAACATTTTTATTGTCAATTTTTTGTACCACACTTACATGGTTCCTGTTATATTGAACGTAATTTTCATAAAATTGTATTGTTTTATTATTTTAATTTGATTAATAATACATTTTTATAAACTATCTATATTATATATCTTGTGATATCACCTCCCCTCTTAAAAAAAAATGTTTTATCTCGCAGTATCAACTACATATTTAAAATATACACATATATAATGTAGGTACTTGTATAATTATATATATTTATATTTCATACATATGTATGTATCTATGTGTATCTTTAATTTTTATATTACATTTTTTTTAAATGCATTATTGTATTCAAAGATATAAAATCATGAAAAAAGATCATAAAATCATGACGTCTTTAATTATACTAGGTATCAATTTACATGAAATACATTATAATATAGATAGTATAAGTACCTATAAGTACTAGTAAATATAATATTATACACAGAAGAAATCATAAAATAGATCAAATATATGGTTTCATAGTATAAAACTCGTATATGTTATTGTATTCTGTGTTGTGTACTATGTGTATAATATAGATGCTATACATAGGTAAACAATATAGGTATACTATTATGTAATATATATATATTAATAATATAATATCTCAAAGGTATTGCAGTCGGTTACAAATTGTTAACGAGTCTACAGATTCGTATTTAAATTGCGTTTTTTATTTTCATCAGTATTGCTGCAGTAGTACAGTATAATATATAGTATATACTAATAATTACGATTTACGACGCATAATTATTTAATATTAGAAGGAAAATAGCACCTGTTGTTACACACTTGACTATCGCGTATATATTACATATGTATAGTAAATAAATTTAATTTATACAGACAAAAATCAGGCTTTTTACTAACATAGGTACGAATAAGTTAAAAACAGTTTAAACATTAATAAGTAGATAAGTACAGTAAATAGATATTATATTAGGTGATTCTTTTCACATGAACTACTTATTATTTAAAAGTATATTAACATTTTTGAAAATATTTTCTTACATAATTTCTAATCGAAATAAAACAACATTTAAAAAAATATATATATATATTCAATATTTTTTTTTTTTTATAATTATTTAAGTTACTTACTTTCTGAATTACAGCATAGAAATATAATTTTATAGTTTGAATCAAAATATTTTTTAAGTATTTTGATACATAAACATCACAATTTGGACCATTAATTTAAGAGTTATAATTAGTATTTAAAGTTTAAATGAGCGAAGACTATTAGTACAATGGTATACCCAGGAAAATGTTAGTTTACTAACCTATTCGTTCATTATGTATTTATGTTTTATAAATATAATATATATGCTTAAACGTGAGTAGGATTATTAGTTGTAGGTATTAAATTGCACCTGCAATCATTCCAGTTTATACATATTTATGTACAAAAAAATAAAAAATAAATTTCTAGTAAATATATTGTTGTATCATTTATTAAAAAATAATATAATGTTAATAAAAAAATAAATAAAAGTGTAAGATACGGTACAGTGCATATACATCGTAATCATCATATAATGAAAACCTACCATTATAGAATATGACGTCCATATACCTAATGTATGTTGACTACTCCTCTTGTTTCACTCATCTTTTTGTAATCCAGTATTGCAAAACTATTATTATTTTATATATTACATAGCAATATAATAATTAATAATACTACATTGATAAATAACTGCGTTTGAAAAATGATTCTGAGTATTACTGATTAAGTTATTTACGAAAAATTGATATCTTTATATATGACAATTAGGTATTTAGGTATTAAATTAATTTTGTATATGGATAATATATAAATATATATTACAAGTTAAAAGTACATAATGAATTAGTATAGAACACTCTTTAAATACAAAATATGATCAAAAAATTAAAACTGAGCCACTTTTATTCGAACCTATACTCCTATAGAGAAATCATATTGATCGTACAATCATTATTCTGGAACAATAAGGTGTGCAGTAAAATACTTTTACCAATATTAATTTTTAATCAAATCGTTTGATAAAAAAAAATATGACTTATAATTTATGTATTATATTTTTTTCATTTGGAAATATCGATAAAATATAGAAAATATAGAAAGCGTCTGAATATTAAAATTATATTAAATAGTGATTTTAAAATATTAAATGAAAAAAATCAAACTTTATATGGATAAACATCATACATTTTGTGTAATAATATAATAAAATTGAACGTAATAAAACTTATTTTATCCTTGAAAATACTACTATAAATTCCATTTATTAACCACTGTAATAATTTAGTTAACATATAATCTTAAACTACAATTGTTTGTTTTTTTGCATTGCATATATATAGTTATAGTGGTATAAATATCTTTGTTATTTAATTTCAAACTCAAACATTTCCGTTATTTAATGATTAAGTTAAAATTAAAGTTAACGATTTTAAACGCTGAGCAAGCTACTATTAAGAATAATATATTATATTATTTTATTACTATAAGTAATATTCTAATTTCATATTTTTTTAAGCACTAGAAAATACAGCATAATAATGTATTCAAGACTCAAATGAAATACCTAATAATATATTATTTGGTCTTCTGAGCACTTCCTGTACACATATATTTACCGAACTATAACCATAAACAAAATATATTATAAATACATTTACAGAAGTAATTATGCAGGAAAATATACACATGTTATTATAAAATAAAGTTCTAGGTATATGGACAATGGACACGTATACATAGTAGGTACATACTATAGTAAATAGTAGGTGTTTACAAATTATGAGTTTAATTTTCAATTTATTCGTTGGTTTTGTAGGGATTAAGGTATCTAATATAGACACGCTCTGGTTTAACTAAACGTTTTCTGTGAATCGTCTTTAAACTTTATTTTTCTATAGTAGATATGCAATTAATTTAATATCGTTATTTGTGGTAGCATTACGTGCAGATAGCTACTAGGAAATCATATTAACTCAAGGCGATGTAATTTAAATAAATGATATTTGCTAATATAAGTACAGGTAATCATTGAGGGATCGGGTCACCAGAAAATTTACGCAACATTAACAATGTTATTAACGTCATCATGGTAATAAATAATAATAATAATAATAATATAAATGCATAAATAATAAATTTATAAACATGTTAACGGGACAATACCCGATCGAACGATCAATTGCAACTACGATTAAAATCGGTTAACGGGATAGTAACGCGCGTGAAAAATGTGGAGCCATTATAGTAATTATAATCATTTATTATATGTATCATTTACACGTAAATATAAGTATAAGCATACACGTGTTACAATGTATTATCTTTGCAGTCTGTGATCTCATATTATATAATAAGTAACTAAATATACTTTACATACATGATATATACACTTATATAACATACATGTATACCTATAGCTATTTATACACAAATACTTGTATGATTGTGTATTATTATTGTATCTGAATAAAGACCCACCACAATCGTCTGACCGCCGACTATAAATAGGTTTACAGCTATGATATACGCATATATACCATTAATACGTCGTTCGTATATATGGTAAGTAATATTATGTATTTAAAATAATACAACTATGTTGCAGGATGCTATCATAATATAATAGACCTAAAACGATATTATACTGAGAAGAAAAATATCGATAATAATTATTGATCATAATATTTTTTTTTTTTTTTTTACTAATACGACGATATTCACACTAAAATTAATATTTTTATTAATCAAAAAAGTTCCGATGGAAAAAATAAAAAACTTTTTGCAGACATTCATTTATTACTATGTGTGACAAATATTAGGTTTATATTTTTACAAATTGTTAGTAGAATATAGTTCAGTAGTGGTGTTGCAGGTTTGAGATATTGTCAAGTCTACTAAAAATATTATTTATAATACTATAATAGTGTGCTATATATTATGCGATTTTAACTTGCATAGTTTTAGTAGAAGAGGATCGATTAAACTTGGTCTGATAAGTCTTAACTAAAGTCTGTAGAAAAACGTACAATAATTACCCTGATTAGTTATTGTATTGAGAATTAAAAAAGTAACAAAATGAGATAGTTGTTGTAACTAAAATAGCGCAATAGTATTAATACAATCATATATAAAATCGATTAAAGAGTATTACAAGATTTATATAAAAATAGATTAAAAAATTACTTAAATGATAAACGATAAATTATGATTATTATGATAGATGAAAATGTATATAAAATTAATTTTTTACGTTATATAAAATTGTAAGTTTGGGAATCAATAATATTGATTATTTATCTTACTCTATTACTCTACTACATTTGTTGATCTTTTATAAGAGTATCAAATTTACAAATGTTAATATCTGATCATCAATAACAGGGATTTTTGAGTTTATAACTGTGGGACTCACAAATACACAACTTTATCAAAAACCTACCAACCTACCTGCAACCATTTATATCAGTGGTATACCTAAAAATAAGACGTATAAATACTATAGACAATGAATATACGAGTAATAACAATAATATATTTTTTAAATAAAAAAAGGAAACAACACAAATTTAATCACATTAAATCAAAAATTGATATAAATTATATACGATGAAGTTAATTCGTTTTACATTAGGTATATTAGAATAGTGTATATCATTCAATGACACTTAATTCAGGTTTAATCAAATACAAAACAATAACACTATGTTGTATAATATTGTAACATATATATGTACACTGAATATTTATATAAATATATATATGCAAACCTAGGAATAAGTTATAGATATATGGTCGGAGAAATATAATATGTATTATATATTTATATAGTGTAATAGTTATACATAGTCATATTCGTGTCTATCTTATACAGGTCAGTTATCGATGTGATTAAAATGTAAATTATAGGTTATAATGCTATAAAACATATGCAATAATGTATCGTGTTCATGTATCATATTACCATTAATTATATTTACCTTGAATAAACTGTTTAGTTATTATATGAACATATTGAATTATTTTTTATATAAATTTAATAATTGCACTTATTCTTTTTTGATATTAATTTAATATTGAATATTATTTTACATGAAAAATTATGGTTTCCTCAATAACCTATATATTATATTTATATTTATTTATACACATACACCCGAAATAACAAATATAATTTACCCTGAGACCTGTGGTTAGTGTTTTAAGTTAGAACAATTTTTCAATATTGTAAAATGTTATATTTTTCTATAACGACTGTAGTAAAGCCGTTAATCTCGTATATTTTCAAAATATAATTTCATTAACTATATATTTATACTATTTTAAACATAATAGGAAAACACACAAAATAGGCACGGGGCAGTCAAGGTAACAATTTATTTTTAAGTGTTACGATTACATTATGTGTACTGTATATTAAATGTGTAATAGATAAAATAATAATAGTTTTACTGTTTTTAATAGGTATTACATTAACTATTGACATCGATTTTAAAACAAATTATAAGCTATATAAAAATTATAATACATGTGTATCTTATCATATCATTATTCATTGCTACTTGATATACAAATTGGCACAAGTACAAGTAGTGATTATTAGTAAATTTAATTTAGTATTATTGTACATAATCAAAATATCGTAAATTTGAAATTAGTATTTATTATAATTTTAATTCATGCATATTATATTTCATTGACAATCTTATGTATAGTTGATATATATATTTTTTTAAATTTCACGTTTCCTTAATATTTTTTTCCCCTATTTATTTTGAAAAATACTTCAATGAAGTGTTCAACACTTAAATGGAGTGTTACATTTAAACCTTCAGTATTAAATATTTACTAGATCTACTTTGAAACTAGAAATCAACCACAAAATTGAAAATCTAAGCATTTTTATTGATAAAAAAATGTGATCATAGACACGATAAAATAATAATAATCACATCAATGTAATATAAACAAATTCATCGCACAACTTGGAAATTAAATTCATAATATAATCTATAATCATATCGTTATATATATGTCATTATGTCAATAAACTTTTATAAAAATTCAAATATTTAAAAATTTTAAGTTCTTGGAATCCAATACAATGGCTTTCCAAAGGAAATTTTAAGAGAAAAGAAAACTATCTTTTAAGTTAATAATCATGAATTACAGCGAACTGTGAATTGCAAAACTAAAGACGTAAAGATGATTAAAGTCATATAAGTAACAGAAATGAGTACTTTTTATCCGTAAAAAATAAAATCAAAAAAGTAAATATTTAAAATTGTTATGTGGGTTGGAGATACCCTGTTGCTGGTTGTTTTCATATATTTTCATTTTGCATAATTTTATAAGAGTAGGATTGTCGTATGAATTTAAAAATTAAGCGTATAACTCGTACCGTATGCATAATAGTTTACATGTTTTTCATAAAAAAAGTTGGAAATTTTAATTTTAATTAGAATGGAGTTGTAAAGACGTATTTGTGGCCACTTAATATAATTTTGATGTTTCAGAGAAAGGAATTTAATTAATGTAGTATTATACTACGAAATAACTAATTTAAAAAAACTAACACATTTATAGTGATATAAGTTACAAAAAAAATTACAATGAGAGGGAGAAATAACCTCTTATCTCACACCATCTGGATACACTTGGTCTGATCCAATAAAATTTGAAACTATATGATTACGTTTATTTAAATAATAAAAAAAAATTCTTATGATTGGGACAAACTTGGATAATTCTATTCACCTAAACTTAAATAACTCTAATTAGAGTTTTTAAACTAGAAATCCTCAATTTAAATACTTCGGATTGGATCTGTTATATTTTCATTGAACATTATAATTTTGTGAGTATAACAAAGTACTTTACATGTTACAAAAAATTAGAATGACTTTAACAATCATACCAAGTGAATGTAATAACTATTGTGTTGGTAACGTACTCTGTACCCATATAATATAATATGTATCTGATAAACATTATACCTTTTTTAGTAATAAATATAACAGTATTTTTTATTGTATGTAAACAATTTTAATCGATAAACAGGAATTACGCTAATGGCAATATTTATATTTTCTGTTTTAATAATTATATATTGTATACAAATATGAAATAATTATTATATATTCAATATCCAACACTATAATATATTGTTTCATTTTATTTAGTGCACAATTATACAATTTAAGTCATACAGTTTATACAGAGTGATTACCAGACCATAATTTTTCATCTAACAAAAAATGTATTTAAATATTGACTATTTTTTACTATATTTTGTTTTTAAGAAGACGATTTTCATAAAAAATATAAAGCTAATATAAATACGAATGTGAACATAACATTTTAAACGATTAGAATACGTGTTATTTAAATCTAATTACTGAGGATAATGTAGTATATAATCACTAGTAGGTTGAAAAAGGCTAAACAAAATAAATGTGGATACTAAAATAATAGTAGTTAATAATAATTTATTAATATTATTTAACTTGTAAAGAATTTCCTAGTGTTATTATAGTTCTTGATTAGTAGATTAAATATTACATACTTAAATACTACACGTCTATAATTCAAAAATTGTAAAAAATTATGAGACTAAATAATAATCATATAAATATTTATGAAAAATTTAAATCTGCAATATTATTACTTTTTCAATTAAAATACATTTTTTGATTTTGGGAACAATTACAATTAAATAACTAGCATTGTATTAATATTAATGTTTTCCCGCTATTTTTGATTGGTTTTTCTCAATTTATTGAACATAATTATATTTTGATCCTTTAACAATGATATGAAATATACTACTAGAAACCAATCTTAATATTTAAGAACTACTTTCACTAAGTTTGGTTTTAAATTTATTATTCTTTTAATTTTTATATTCCTTATATATTTTTAAACTATTCTTATTAGATTTTCATATGCAATTTATTATTATATGTAGTGAAGTATATATACTAGATATAAAATTGTTCTATATTCATATTTCTGTATACATAATTAATATTTCATGTGATTGATATTTAACCCATAAATTCAATGATATATATTGTATAAAAACCTTAGCTATAAAATGTTATTATTTTATATTAAAATATTATAGTGATAATATACCAATAATTATATTTTTTGAAAAATTAATTACTAATTAATAATTACATAACTTTATAGAATTATATAAAATTGTATATATGCATATAATTGTAGATGATACTAAATATTTATATTACAAAATATGATTATAATAATAAAAACTAAAAATTATTTTTTTTTTATATATAAATATGGCGTTTAAATAAATATAAATCATATGATGTAAAAAAAATATTTTCAAAAACTATAATAATTTCACGAATAATGAGAGTTTACAATTTTTTTAACCTACGTCAACCCTAATATTTGTATAACAAATAACTAGAAATTTAAGTTCTAGATATTATTTTAAGGTACCAGGTACCTGATATTATGTTGATACGTGAATAAATTGGACAGAGTCGCAAATACATATTATTTAATATGTCTACCACCATATTATTTTCGTTAATCATTATAAGACAAAGTCATAAAGATTGTCCATCGTTAATTTTACCGCTAAACCTATACATTAAATTTTTTCTATAATGTAGGTAACTAATGTTTTTATGACGGCATTTTTTTTTTAAATTAGACGTCTAAAAACCACCACGTGACGTAATTCACCAAACAAGGACAAAACAATGTATTATATCATAGCCGCAGTGTCGTTCACAACAACAATTGTGTATCAACATTTTTTTATTGTGTGATTCGTTTTTTCCTTAGAAAACCAACTTGTTTTTTATCCGATTTCATGTCAGATTATAATTAATGCTATATTATTATATTATAATGAGTATCTATATTATTATACTTAAGAATTACTTATATATATATATATAGTTAATTTTTAGTAATATAATAAGTAATTGTTTCTAGTTACAGAACTTTGAATAACACGCTGTGCAGTGCAGTAAAACGTATTGCTTATTCAATTATTATACATCATATATTTAATAACATTCGTGATTAGTGTAGTAATACATATTCTTAACATTAATTTTGTTATGACCTAATAACCATGCAGACTATTTTATCTGACCGTTTCAAATTTTTAATTTTTAACAGATTCATAAATATTATATCATGAATAACAATCGGTTTCTGTTGGAAGAAAACGATATTTTCACTCGTTAATAATATAAAATGAATGTTCCATATGTATAAACAGGTACAGAATTCAAGAATTAAAATTAAAATTTTAAGTAGTGATTAATTGATCTAATATATTTATTTATTCATTTTAATTTCTTAAGTACAAATATAATTTTTAAATTTATTTTAGATAGTTCTATATAAAGCATATAGGTTTTCAGTGGTACATGCTAGGGGTGATTGTGAATCTGAGAAAAATTAATTATACCTATTACTTAGTGATCAAAATATATAAATAGTAGTCATGTATCTTATTGGTGAAGTAACTTATTGATTTTTATACATAAATTTTAATTATATAATGTAGTATGAGTATATAAAAATATAACTAATTAGCACAATATTTTTTTCTTAAAATGTTTAAGGTTTATATTATAGTATAATAGAAAGATCAATATTAACAAGCCTTAGCTGTATAATAATCTAATTAATTAAATAATATAGATAGGTAGTCATTTTTATAAGTATTGTTAGGACAAACTAAAATACATGATAAAAACTTGCATTATTTAGAATAATAAGTTTAGTAACAAGTAAGGTTCTTTGATAAAATTGTCGAAGTTATATAATAATATTATATACATGCGTTGCATTGCAATAAATTCTCTTATAGAAACGTTATTACTTATTAAAATACTATACACATAGGTACGTGACTACAATATTAATAGTTTTCACATTGAATACAATATAATCATCTTCTTATGCAGCCATCTCATATTATGTGAACCCACCGTGCTCATTTTGTATTTTTTATGTTTTCAGATTGCATTTTAAATGTAACCAAGGGAAAACACAACTTTCCAAAAAGTAGAAAATTACGGTTGATTTAAATGTTTTAACAAAATTATTTTGTACTATTTATATAAGCACATAGATATATAAGGTAATAATTAAAAAAACCATTAAACATCAAAAGCCAAAAATACTTACACTATAAGAGAAAAAACATTTACATTTTTTTTTTAAACTTTCATTCAATAAACGGTAAACCTCAATGATTACAACGACAATATTATTTAGCTAAAAATATTATACAACGTTCACATAAGCATTATATTTTATTCGAAAATGTTTGCATATATTATATGAATACAAAGTGACTTACTTACTTTAAAAGAATTGCAGATGTGTAAAAAAGAGTAATAATGTATATCAAGAGTTCAATATTATAAATAATAAATGTGAGATTAACATATTAAGATAATCTAGGTTATATATAATATATAATATATAATATGTACGATTAATATTTGAAAACTAGACTGAAAGAGGGTTTTACAAAGAGACGACGTCGGTGCAAATTTTTTAAAGGTTATTAAGAATTCTAATCAGAAATTGATAACATATTAGTATTTTCAGAAGTACCACTTATCTGAAAATATTATTTTATAACAGTTATTATTGAAACTGGAAATTCTAATTTAACTTGTAAAATTAGTCATTATGTATAGTTATAAGTATAGTTAATTTTACTAGTACACACAATACATTTGATATGATCGATTACATCGCAGATATTTTATGCACTCACCAATGCAGGTAAGGTCTCCTCGCCTCATTTAACAAGGCCTAGTAGTGCAAACTCTAGAAAGATCACGTAGGTACATTTGACGAACAGCAATATATTTAGTGGTCTGTGATCGAGTTTACTAGGGTGTGTATCGTGGTATTATGCAGACAAATAACTGCAAACATTATTGACTATTATAAGAATTGTCTAAATAATATTTTCACTGAGCTTTAGTTTAAAAGGACCTAAACTAGGAAAATAATTAATGAGTTTTAATTTTACCTATTCATAACAATCAAACATAATAACAATCCGAGTTAGCTAAAGTTACATCATAGTATATAGGCCCTATATCATCATAAACATAATACAAATCAGTACCAGTTTATAGTATATTACTAAATATTATTGGCAGCTTGGTGGTCAAATAGAAAATTATAGTATAAAACAAGATTTAAAATTTTTCAGGATCTATAATAATAAAATATTTATATTAATACAGTATTATAAAATTGTATTTGTTTTTAACTTAAGTATTGAATATGAATATATAGAAAAAAATTACAAGTTCAAAATATTTTTATTTTAATAGACAAAATTTATATGTTTATTACCAATATTAATAATTATATACTATACTTATTTATTATTTGTCTTATTAAACATAGATGATCAGAGAAAATCAAGTTTTAAGTTACGCGTTCTTATTCACATAATTTAATTTATTTGGTCATTATGATTTGATTTTATATATAATTAATTATATTTTTTAATTTTAATATTATTTAAAATTATTTAATTAATATGAAAATGTTAATAATTTTATGAATTATAATTTATTATATAAGTTATATATAATACGTTATAATCATAACGTTAGATTATTTTAGTATATACGTATTATGTAATACGTTATATCATAACGTGATTGATCAGTACTTGGTTAAATATTTCAAGAACGAAATCATAATTTATATTAAAAGTTTAGATTTGTGTGCATGTAAATTAAGTTATTTTCATGTTTTATCCCTAAATGCATAACATAATTTTCATATAAAAATTATTTGAATTCTTGAATTTGCATAGGTATGTCTTGCGTTTGCAAGTAAACTTATAAATGAAGAGTACAGGGGAAAAACGGTAGTATAATCCATTTTCGTAATTTTTTCAAGGGAGCAAAAAAAAGCATGGACTACAATCTTTCTTCACCAGTATACCTAATCTTTTTCTTTTAATAACTTTGGACTGAATGAGATTTTCACTGAATCGATTAACAGTCAATGTTACTCTTAATTTACTATCGAATCAAACCATAAAATAAAAACCAAAAAAATGGACTAGTACCGTATTTCCCCTGTATCTTTCGTTAAACACCTTTTTTGTCGTACTTGCGTCGTGTATTGTATGAACACGAAAAAGATAAATTTCGTATAATATATAAATGTTCATACGTTCACAATGTAAATCAATGAGATGAAATTTTCATATGTATTTTTGGTTAATTATTTATATCGAGGTGACATCATTTTGGGCATAATGTATCTATAATGTACTTAACCCATATAGCGTGTATAACAAATTACCTGTGGCGGTAGTGGTGGTCCCAAATCCAGGCTTTAATATAATTACCAGTGCAATAACTGAATACTATACAACTAAAGCAATAAAACATGTGCGTTCACGATGACAGTGGGCAATTCAGTACATCTAAATTATAATTAAAATTTGATTTTTTTCAGTATCACTATTATTCATTCGTATACAAACTCGCGTATATATTACTGTAGACACGTGGAATACTGTGAACACCCTGTGACGAGAACGTTAGAGAAATAATGTCCATCGAAGCGACTACCATTTTATTATACGTGTTTTTTTGTTTAAGTTTTGTTTTTGGTTTTGGCATCACAGAATTGTTATCATCCTGTAACTCCAACATAACAATTCAATTATAGTGTTTAACGACTGTGACTAGTGAATAAAATCTTAAAATTCTACTGAAATGCGTTTTGTTTGATCAAATTACAACAGAATTTAATGCCAAAGTATTAAAAATAATTTAATTAATGTGTAAACAATTTGGTAATTTATTTTTTAATTGCAGTATTATAAAAACTAAATGTAATGATTGCATGAACTGAAAATGTTAATCTATAATGTTTTATTTATTGTATGTATTCATTCTATAATATAATAAATACTTAAATTAACTATTAATATATTCAAAATAATTATGAACAATTATTTTCAATTTTATGTTACTATAACAATAATTTTGAAGCATATTTTATTATTTTAAATGTAGATCTAAAAATATACAAATACCTAAAATTAAAATTATGAAAATTAATTTTCTGAACTCCTCTGTTGAGATGACTATGATTATTTATTAAATTGAAATATTAAGCCAATATACTAAAGGAATATTATTTGACCAATTATATTTGTTACAATAATATATTGTTTAAGAATTTAAAAGAATATATGATACATATGGGTATCAATTGTGGTTAATTTCACAAATGAAAAATATTTAGACGAAAAAATGGTTGAAAAAATGTATTGTTTTTGCACTTATTAATGCACTTTCCATGTTAATATAAATTAATATATTATAATATTTGTACAATAAATAAAATATTGGTCATTATTGGTAAAAAATTAGAGTGTTGAAACATGCATACGTAATTTTTTTAATCTACACTCTACATATTGATATAAATATATGCACGTATATGATACTATACTCTGTATATCTTTGGAAATCATCTGATAACAGGAAACTAAAAGTGAATATCTTGTAATTTGTAATAATTAGGTACCAAAAACATATTTAAAGAACGTCCAATTGTTTGGAAAATAAATTTTTGATATTATTTAAACCTAATTAAACTATATATATATATATTACCGTTCAACATATTCAACGTTTAATATCATAAACAATTTATTATTGAATTATTAGTTAAAACTTAAAAAACTTAAAAATATTTTGTTTTATTTCAACTTCTTTAGTCTAATATTTGTCTTATTTTAAAATTTTAACTATACCTCATCCAATTTACAAAAAGAGGCATTACAAGTGTTACAATCATGACAAAATAATACATATACAACAAAATATGTGATACCTAATTATGTCTGGTAAAACTAATTTATTTAATTGTACATACATTGTACATTAGTATTACTATATTAGTTAAGAACATATATAATAAATACATCTACATAACGCATAGAGACAACAACAATAGTATAATCCTTGATCTATATATTTATGTATACTCAAATAATTTGAATACAAATATTGCTAATCTATTCGTAATATGTAAATATCTAATACAGCTACGTCATTATATAACCTACAGTGTGTTATCATAAAATTAAATTACAGATTATAATCATCTCATATTAATCTAATTTAAGATGTGATAATTAATTATTTTATGTAACACAAGAATACATTATTTACATACTAATCTACATATTAAAATTAAATCGTAAAAAAATGCATACATTTAATTATTTTCAGTTAGTTTTTATTATTAGTATACCTTAGCGTTATTATCAATTCAAAAACTATAAATTGTTTTTTGAAAAATTATTTTTATTTTTCAACGATAATGTACTATACAGTACATCAGTGTTCTAAACAATATTCAGACCTGATCCTTAATTTTTAATTTACAATTTTTTTTTCACTTTATAGCATAGTTAATATTATTATTAAAAACTTCTATCATATTAAATCCATTATTCGGAACCTATCCATCCATTTTGGTCTTTACGCAGTTGCCTCAAAAAAGCCTACTTCGACACGCTACAATATAATATACTATATTACACAAAAAATCACTATGTATAAATGAATTTATTTATTCAACAATAGATATAATTATATAATGAAAATATTTATAATTTGGTTATTTCAAGTTTATGAACGATTGACATTTTGACAACTTTGATAATATCTTTATTAACTATACGACATTATGAACCATGTCTGTCGTGTTTTATCCATTACGGTTAAAACTATTATTGAAAGTAACCTATAATATATTTTAGCTATTGTCGTACACGGTCGTTCTTGTTTTAAATATATATAACAAATTAATTTGTCATCAACATTAAAATATAAAGTACGTTAAAATAACATAATATATTCGTGGAATGTTTGTGTGTGTGTGTGTGTGTGTGTCATTTTTAATGTAATAGGGTCAGATAAAATCTTATCGTCAGAATCTCTAGTTTTTTCTTTTAATAATACACAAGAGTCATAGAATATAATATATAAGTACAATAATATGCCGAATAGGAAATACTGTTTTCGTGTATCACTCGAAGCATAAAATCCTACATATAACAATACAATATTTTGTATGATGACTATAGGTACAATATATACTATATGGTATTCATAAAATAAATACAGAGCAAATTAATGTATAAAATGTTTTAATTATACACATAATTATACTATCGTAATTTCACAATGCCACAGTGCACGATAATGTCTCCGCCGTAATAATAAACTGTAGTGATGTTATAGTTGTTTGTATGATCTGATATTATAATGACGTTAGACATTACTTAACATTCCATACAGAAATAATGTTTTTATATGATAAAAAAAAATCTTTCTCAGAAAATAAAAAAACCAAAACTAAATTCAAAACGTGTTCATTATCGTTGTGATATCAGGTACGCACAATAAGATATACCTTTTTATATATGCGTTGGTATTTATATTGAGCTGATGATTAACTTAATAAAGGATATAACGGTATCACTATTAAACTCTTACATATTTTATACGTATGTAATATTAAGATGTATTTAATATATATATATATATATATATGTGTGTGTGTGTGTGTGTGTGTGTGTGTGTGTGTGTGTGTGTGTGTGTGTGTGTGTGTGTGTGTGTGTGTGTGTGTGTGTGTGTGTGTGTGTGTGTGTGTGTGTGTGTGTGTGTGTGTGTGTGTTTATCAAATTACGTCAAAGCGGGCTTATATCGTATGCGTTAGTATATAATATTATATGTACACCATTACCACGAATAATAATTATATTACTTACTTAAAATAACTATTATAATATAAGCAATATATACATTATAGGTAATAATATATAGCGCAGCACATGAAAAGCGTAGTGTTTAGTACGGTGGTATCGTACATAATGTATACGCAGTCTTAGCGTCGTACTCAGTTAATGGCTAAACGGCTATAAAGTTTAGCGCGGGGAACCTCGAATCATTTTCCACCCTTATCAACAGACTGTCTAGGGAATTAAACATCGGCGCGACGCCACCGCTGCAGTGCACAGCTCGAAACAACACTTGGACATTTTAGAAGGGAGTACCAATAATAATATAATATTATTTTATGTATTATAGGGAAATATATATTGCTGTATTGGATAATAGTAATTTAGTCCCACGAAACATCAATAATATGCATTATTCCTATACATTTTATATGATATTATAATATTATATTGTATAATTTTGTATACATAGGACATAGGTATGCTTTCACGAGCCAATCGACATGAGTGATTTAAAAACATCTCAATTATACGCGTGCACTTGTCTCGATGGATATTAATAATATATAATACATAATATGCAATGATATATTTGATGAGAGGGATTGAGAGAGATGCAATCTTGATAGACTCGACGTTTTTGGTGGAAACCCAATAAATTATTGCAGTGTAAATGGGTAGTAGTGTATTTTTTAAGTTTCAAACTATAAACACTTATTTGTGTATTCGTTATTGACGTTATTTCTCTTTTTTTGTAATTAATTATAGCATCCGATATATTTTTAATATTATATCCTGATTGTTCAAACTAATAATTGTAAAACAAAATTTAAATAAATGAAAAAAAATCTATAGGTACACTACCTATACATATAATTCGCTTTTAAACGAAAAAACACTTATAGTATAAAATACTGTATTCATACATGTATAGTAGTTATTTGTATACTTAAGTGTATAATAAGCATATGGAAAACGATCTCATTTACATAAAATATATTATAAACTTTTTAATTTACAAATTGTATAGGTATTGTTAAGACTTTTGTTTGTAAAAAAAAAAAACGATTTTAATAAAATATAAACTATATGACTGATTTGGTGGTTTTTCACATCATATTATGTATTAAGAACAACGAATTTATAATAATAATTGAGGTATAACTTATAAAAATAATAATTTAAAAATTTTATACTGAGATGAATAAATAAATCAATCCAAAATGATTTTGTGCTTAGTTATTATTTAAAAATTTTAAAACAATTATGTTGATCAATATATGTGTAAAAACGAATTTATCTGTAAAATGATTTTTTTTTTCTTATACGTTTATACTAATAAATTATAGATAAAATAAAATAAAATCCTCTTTTAAGTATATTATATTGTTATCCATACTATTGTCGCAATTATTATTATCTATAAGTGATATCACTAATCATATTGCTATTCATATATACTATTAACTTTAATTAGGTATCTATCCTTATCATAGTAAAAAATGATCAATATTATTATATATAATAGTTATTCACTAAAATATTTTTGAAACTGCAAATAAAAACAAATTCTAATAGAATTCCAAAACTCTACCAAAACTGATTCAACTTAGACATAAATAAAAACCTCGACTATTCATCTGATTTAAACCATTAAACCCTTGGGTTTAACAATTTAATTACTAGTACAATTTTGTTTTATCAACATTTAAAAATGCAATATTCAAAGTTCCCATGATAATTTTATTATTATTATTATTATTAAGTAAGTGGTTACTATTATCACAATGTATCTGTAAAATAAATGAAATTATTTGTTACATTATATAATATATTTTACTTCGTATTTAAATAGTGTGTATTTATTATACAAACATTTGTATAAAGTATATACAAAAACAAGAATAAAATAATAAAAAATATAATCAGAAATGTATGTCGATTAAGGAATATAATGAAAATATTTGGTGATTTCAAATGGAATCACGCACTTTTTATAAATATTTAAGACCATATTAATATATTATATGTACACATTTTTACCATTATTCATCATAGTAAACCGAACCACAAACGATTTATTTTATTTATTTGGTCAAATTATAATATATCATTATATAATATAATAATATATAGGTATTCCGACTGTTGGAACATTGCGTGTTTGTATTTCAGTATAACCTTATATATGCCATTCAGTTAAAAAATATTAGTGAATATATATCTATATGTATACCTACACTATTATACAGCCCAACAATCTTCTATTAAATAAAAATAATCATGTTTTATTTTCTACGTAAATATAGAAATCAACACAATGAAGTGACATGTGATATTATACATTATTTACAGATTTACAGCGTATATATACAAAAAAATTGGCTTTTATATTATATGAAAAAATAACGTTTAAAGATTTCTAAAAATCATATGCCTACATAGGTATGGAAAATATTTTATTTATAGACTTGCGCAGTACTAAAAATATAACTTACAAGTTTGGAAGACTTTAGGCAGATACTATTGTATTCACAAATGAAATTTGTGTATGTATTACTTTGAAAACAATTACGGAAGTGCCAAGTTTGTAAAGAAAAGATCCTTTCAATAATTATATACTCTGCAACGGCGAGAAAACAGTGATAGGGGGAATATTATAATGTCTTGCCGCTGCAGTTCTTACGTACGGCACTCACTTTACTCGTTCAATTACATTATTTTAGATGTGCATAAATTATTCATGAACTGTTTACATATTAATAGAGTTAAGCATGAGCAGTGTGAAAGTTTGACGTGAAATTTGCAATTGCCCCATGCTATCGTTAGACAATTAGATTCCATTATATCTACTTTTGCGATATTTGAGTAAGACGATCGTACTGAAATTTTATGATTTCAAGCCTACCAATGAAATATACATTATCTAAACTATAATTTGATGTATATACGCACGTATATTAAATTTAGATATTTGTAGTGTAACCTACTATATACTATAATATTGGCGCGTATGCTTATTGTTATTACAAATTAGAATATTATTATATATTATTACTAATCAATATAAAATATCTAAGCAATTGAAATTTAATATAATACTTATATATATAAACCTATATCACAAATATTATCTTATTGTGTTTATATATATAAACAAAATGTCAGGCGGTGATTTTGTGTATTTTTCTACAGGTATTAAGTTTTAAAATGTCATAAAAAGTAAAAATAAAACATTGTCATGTACACCTAAATATATGAGGTTAATGTGAACGTTATAATAATATTGTAATAATTTATAACCGTTATAAACATTCACCGTTGATGTATACCTTTTAGGTAGGTAAAAGCAATCTGCAATGGGGTATAAACCCCATTTAAACATTTTAAACGTCGTTTTCCTCTTTTATTCTTTGTCTCGTTTTAAATTAAAATGTAAAAAAAAACAAACAGAGAACTTTTATGCTTTTTTTTCAATCTGCTAAAGCCCTTTAATGCATTTTATATCACTCAAAAAAAAAAAAGAGTATCATTTTAACTTTTAAAGTTGTTTTATAAAAAGTATATCATTATGTTCTTCATTAATAACTTAACCACATAACTTTTGTTTATAAGACAAATAGAACGTCTATATTTATGACCATAAAATATATATTATTAAATTTATACTTATCTTTAATATACTTCAATTAATTTTTTACAACCTTTTTCATAAATTAATTTAAATAAGTTGTAAAATATTTATTTTAAAAGTTGAAATTCATGTCAATTACAAACTTACAAATAAAAAATATAATAATAACTGTCGATAGATATGTCTGCGATATTATAAGTTCCATATTTATTGTTGAAAAATAAATAATAAATAATTTCAATCTATAGGTACACACGAATTAAACGAATTGTATTGTGTGTACTTATAATGGCTATATCTATAGATGTAGTCGTTTTTAGAACGAAAAAATAAACTTCGATATCACACCTATTACTTTGATATAATATGTAATATGTAACATATAATATCCGTATAATATTCATAATCTATTCGTAGAAAAGATGACTATAAACGGGTATAACTATAAAATATATCATTATAATATTATTGTCAGAACTTGACGGAACATATTTTGGTAAATATATTAATTTATTATTATATTGTTTACCTACCAATGGTTTTGTATGCTGCAGGTACGACGGTGAATTCTTCCTTTCCTTCAATAATAACGTTGGTTTTTTTAATTTTTTTTTTTTTTTTAGTTTTATTGGTTCACCACCGCAACTTTGGACATCGCGTACTTGTTTTAATAATATTAGATGTGTGTATAGTATAATATACCTACATAAAATTACGTATTATAATTCCCTCGTTGCGGTCGCATATAATTCATTGCGGATGAAAGGGGTACGAATCGGACGCCATGTTAACGCACGCCTACCAACCACGGCGAGCCCGAAACCAGTTTCCACCGTCACCTCGCTCGTGTAAATTTGTTGGTAACTATTACCTATTATACTTAGATTGGGTTCGAGTATTAAGGTATCTAAATATTATTGAACGTATTATATTATGCGGTATGTCTACACATACGTGTCAGTTATCTAAACGAGAATAATTTTCCTTGACATATACCTAGGTAAACATTTTTCATTCGATATGATATGATATCAATATTTTAGCGTACAGACTCGCGTGCTCGTCGCATAAACAATATTTATTATAATAATATAATATGCAGTTATATTCAGATTTTAGTATAGTCGTGGCGAGTATTGTAAAATCAATTAAATAGAAAATAAATCAACGGTAAAAGAGCCTCCCCCGCTCGTAATTAAAAATAAAAATGTAAACATAAAATAAGTATAATACTTACCTAATATATATTTTTATAATTGTATACGTTAATATTTTTAAATGCAAATATTTATAAAACACAATTGGCAATGATATTATTAAATAATTTTCTTTATATTTACATTTATTTTTGCTAAATCACTGATTGAATCATAATCGACCTAATGTATGTTTTGATTTTTTTCATTAACTATCTGGTCCATCTACAATATTAATATAATGTAATAATTAATTATTTTAAAAATTTAACTTCTGACAGGTTTTTTTTTAGCGAAGATTCGGGTTTTAATCATGAGGAGTTAAAATCGTTTATGGAGACTGAGTTAAGCCCCCCCCCCCCCCAGTTACGCCAATAATCATATTGTACACAAAATTTTGAAATCGTATGGTCTCATTTGATATTAGGTATAATTTATATTATTTTCCCACTCACCTAACGTATGACGACTTTATAGAAATAATAGTAATTGTATGATAATATATTTAATGCATGATACAAATTATTATATATAGGTACATTTACATATACATACCCATAAGTATTTCGTATATATTATTTTGATGTATACGATTAAAACATGCGAGGAATGCGTGAAATGATCTATAATTATATAGGCTTGAGGTTGGCTATATAATAATATTACACATATATCATTTACCTCCGACCGTCCGATAGTGTGCGGTATTATAATATAATAGTCGTGATGACGAGACGGCGACGATTCAAACCATCAGCGTGAGATGCACACGATAGTAGTTTATCGCGAGAGAATATATATACATAGGTATCTACATTAAATTATCGTCACCGGCTCGGAAGATTAAAGGGCCGAATTATAATTTATAATATTATATTACCAGCGTGTACATTGCGCTTGTGTGTAGCGTTTAATTGACTGTCGACGGTTGCGGAGCACATTGTAGTCGTAATAATGTACCTGCCTATATCTATAATACAGTTGTACATATATCGTATACCAAACGTATGTATTATAACGTTTTTGTCGCATATCATTACGTGATGATATTGTGTTCGACAACCCGTGACATTGACTCTCGAGTTTAGGAACGCTCGATCGGCTGCTAAATGCGACCCAACCGTAACGTAATGATCATTTACAGACGATTTTCGGGTTTTTAGCTACATCTTGTAATATTATACTGTAATATGACCTGTATGGTTGTGACGGCACAACGGACGAAATAGATTTTGATTAGGCCCCGCAGGCTTGCATAATTTAGGCAGATCGTATCTATATCATATATTATAATATAGGTAATAACTATACCATCACTCTATAGAGTCAATAGTATACTATTATAGCTACATCTCTGTCTACTGTATTTGGTATCTATATGTCTATATCGTTGTTAGTTTGTTACTAATAGTATTCAATTATTATTGTAAATTAATAAATTGAATTGGAATAAAAAAAAAAAACAGTAATAAAGAGACGCACAATTTTGATACATGGTATCTAACTGTAATATTAGGTATATTTTTGAAATATTAATGATTGATATACTATGTAAAACATAAAAAATAATATTTGGTATACCTTATCTCTGTAACCATGCGTTGAATATGACGCAATTGTCTACCTATATAAAATATATTATAGTCTTTGGTCTCAATGTTGAATCACTATATAACGGCCATAGATATACTGGTAGCAGTGGTAACCTTGCCACTCAAAGTATAAGTATGAAGTCGATAATATATAGTACTATTAGTACTTACCTATATCATGTGTACCTTTATATAATATGACGTATAGCAGAACACATAATATAACGATCTAGCAGAGCTTTTCCATGATTTAGCGTAGTACACCAGCTATATATTACACAGATACAAATAAACATATTTCAGTATATCCTACGTACTTAAATATTGGTGCTTGCGGTTAACGTGCCGCAGCATATACCCGAAACCCAAATCTTCACAGTTGATTAAAAACGTGCATTTACGCGCACCAATAGCATACAATAATGTAATACACCTGTACATCATGAATTATTATAACTGAGTTCATTTGGCTGCTTGGCGTTTTATTATTGTTATACTTTGTGTGTGTGTGTGTGTGTGTGTGTGTGTGTGCGCGCGCGCGCAATGTAATAGTTTTAAATGATTCATTGTTCATAAAACGTTTATAAAAAAGAGAAAATCAAATAATTTCAATGGACAATTGAAGAGAAAAACGTTTGGTAAACCGCAGGTTTAGTTGTGTATAACTAGCTATACTGTAATACCTATATTATATTGATAATAAACTCATAAATATAATATCAATACCTGTAATATATTTATAATTATAATTGCAGTAAGAATATGAACAGAATAACTGTTTTCTAAAAGGTCAATGAAAGTATAGAATGTATATTTAGGCTAAGATATTAGTAGCAGGTCATATACATAGCTGCAACATGTACTTAAAACATTATATACATAAAAACGATTTGGATAAGTAGTATAATATACATTTGTATATTCAAATATAATATTATATACGAAATTAATTTACCTTCATTTCTAAACCTTATATAGAAAATTCGTTCCATGTATACAAACTAAATGTTTTATGAACACGCCATGTCATTATACACGTACAACACAAAATATAATTCGATATTCAGTAAAACCAAAATTGTGAACTTCGAATAAATTATTTCCTTACACATTTGATCAAATTGAATGCTATAAATTTATACCACCGGTATATACCACTAGTAATAAATTAATATACGGAAAGATAAATCAGGTATTGATAATATTTTATGCAGCAGTACCAATGGTATACACAGGCGATCGAAAACATTAATACCTTAAGTTTCAATTACTTATAGCCTATAGGTTACCTCGATATGTATATGCATAACATATTCCTGCATGTATGGGCATACTCACATATATTATAAATTTAAAATTATATCAAGTACCACAAACACTTCCCCTCTCCATGATACCAGATAATAAATAAATAACTATAATAAAAACATTTCCGTGGAGTTTTAAGATCGATAAAAAGAAAACATCGCGTTATTAGTTTAAGTAGTACACGATACGTCAGTTATTCGAGTCTGTTGTAGCGCGATTCGGTTAATAAAATAAGGGAGGAAAAACGAAGAATAATCAATTGTGTAGTTACATATTGTATTCACTGTGGGGCTGTAAGGGTAACTTTTGTTATTTCGAGGGTGGTTTTGGTCACGGGGAAAAGCGTGCGAATTTTAACAATGATAAAAGAGAAGTTATTATTTATACACACACATAACATGACCCATACAGATTGTCTAACCCCACGAGGATATAACACACATGGTTTCCATAACGCAATGAACAAATTCTTTAACTCGAAAACGACGTTAAATTATGCACGTAGTTAACGCGGTGGTAATTCGTATAGCAATTATAGTAATTTAAATTTTAAACATAACGTAACACACACTGGTATTTAAATCTTTCAAATGGTTAAAGTGTTGTATATTATTGAAACCTATCTAAATGTCAAATCAATTCAGGATGTTTTGTTTCGTATTTATTCGTCACAGTAATCGTCGAGGGATTCGGTGCACCAAGAGAATAATATAAGCTCAAACAATATCCCCCTCGAAGCACCGCTTTGAAAATCGTGGAAAGCATCCCAGCGCTAACCTGGTTATTGTATAAGCATTCAATTTGATTTTTCTTTCCTTTCCGATTTTATAAATAAACGCAGTTTTATCGTATTTAGACCTTTTACTCTAAACTAAAACTATAGAACTAAGTGTGGTAGACCAATAACATAAGTATACCTAAAATATATAAATATTATTTTTCTATTTATCTAATTCGATAGATACACATTGTTCTATAAATTTAGACAAACTTTATGTATTTAAATATTTATGTTATTCTAAAATAACAAGGGAGATTAAATATACATAACTAGACGTATAGACTCGAGTATTTAAAATTATATCGAAGGTACTTTATTATATATTTATTTAATTACAATCGATACATTAATGAAATACGATATAATTGCGTTATGAGTTTATATCAATCCCGGTTATTTTATAATTGTAATTTAATTAGCTGCAAGATGTTTTTTATTGAATTTGTTGTGTCGTGCTCAGTCTATAAACTAAGAGAATCTAAAGATGAAATGCATCACGCGTTTTGGAAATAAGCAGATGTTTGTCTATAATATAGTATATTTACACCCGGAGACTAGTGACATTCGACGTGGTTAAAATACAACTCCTGCAAGGTGACTGATTAGAAGATAATCTCCTGTCGACCTTCATTCAGTCTATTAGCTACTCTGTGTAGTTTATATATTTATATTAAATAATTACTCAACAGTCAGTTAAAAAAAAAACTACAATTATACACGTTTAAAGATCTTAAGTATAATACATGTATGCATTAATAATATACTTTTAAAATTATGTAAAAATAAAATTCGAAGCTTAATTAATTTTATAAAATACAATAAATAATATCATTGTATAACAAAACCTATTTGATATTAACTGTTTATAATTATACTATGAAGCTAAAGTTCCAAGATCTTTGTGGAGCACATACTGTTATTATTTTTCTAACAATATATTGTAATAATATATTATGGAACATATACATTCGAATACAATATAATATGAGAGGAGAATATATAAGAAAATGAGTTTCAAAGAATCTAAATTAGTTTTTTTTTTGTTAAATGTTGTAAATATCATGTATATATTCACTGTATTATATGTATTATTTTTATATACGCCTAATAGTACATTATCATAATATTATCCAGAAAGGTAATAATAATTGTCTAAGAACTATGCAAGGCACGTATATTATTGCGATAACGTTCATCTAGCAATAATTACATATTATATACTAGATGTTTTAGATTGCTGGATGCGAACAGAACAATTAGACGCAGGGTTCCGGTCTTACAAATTACTTTGTGTTTATATGATCTAAATGTTGGGAATATACGTTGTAACGATGAATCCTATATGATTATATATGTATATAACTAATATTATGTTATAATATTTGAGATGAGAATATGATGAAAGTTTTCCATTGTGCTCATTTCTAAGTGGAAATAACTGTTAGATATTATGATTTACGCGCATAAAAATTTTGAAATATTATTCTTTAAAACTACGACTAATTTGAATAAAAATTAAAAAATTGTATAATTCAGTTTTATATGCAATACAATTAACAGGAGATTAAATATTTAAAATCACGTAATTAAAATGTAAAACTATTTATAAAAATTAAAAATAAACTATACTTTTAGGCTTAATTAAAAAAATAACATTTAAATGATCTGATAATATCTTAAAATATTATAAATTAAACATGATATTTAGGTTTTTCAAAAATTTAAAAATCAATTTTACACTTAATAACTGTTAGTATATTTAGCTTTCTATTTTCATTTTAACTATTCAAATATAAACATATGTTATATAATAAGATATATTAATAGTTTATTGAAAAAAAAAGTAGTACGATTTAATCGATACTTAATCTCCAAAAAGCATACGAATATTAATTTAATGACAGTGTATAAAATGTTATAATAACATTAATATAAAAGACAATTTAGTTAGAAACAATAGGTAGTTATATTAAAATTAAATATTAAATTATATTTATATTTTAAGCTTAGATTATTGTTATTAACTATATTGGTTTCATTATCTATAGGATTGTAGATGCTATTTTGATAATAAAAAATACAGATTGTGTTGTTATTTATTACGTAAGACATATTTATAATAATTTCAACATTTCTTAGTAATAATAATAGTTGTACTATTTAGCAATTTAAATGGATATCTAACATTAATATTTACAAAACACAAAAATAATATTAGTTTACACAAAAACAGACCAATTTGAATATAACTTACTAATTACTTATTACTAATTTTATAGATATTATTAAGGATTTAAGTAATTTTTTTTTAATAAATTATAACGTGAATAAAAATAATAATATACTTACATAAAAGTAAAGCGATTTTTATTAAAAAGAAAAAATAATAATAAATGTTATTTAAATTATTATTGATTCTGAGTGGAACAATGAATGTATTAGTATTTTAATGAGTATGAATGCATTTTTATATCTATTCCTTTATTTTTGCGTATATCATCCACGCTTTAAAGAACATTGAAATGTTTTCAATTTTTTATTTTGAGGATATATCTGATAGAAAATTGAATGTATTTTGTATTTTAGAAGAGTTCAAAAGTTTAAAATAAACAAAAAAAAAATAGTTTTTAAAACTTAAATTCTCAAATTTTTTTCTAAATATTTTGTACTATTTAAAGAAATTTAAAATGTAATACATTTTTTATTTTGATTCATGTATAACATAATGTTTGTAAATTCATCCTTATCAATTGTTGTAAAAATGTTTTCTTACGGTTACGGCCACTATATTTTCGTAATATAATTATATACTATATATTTCAAAATGTATTCATGATAAAATAAAATAAATAATTCTATAAATAAATATAAAAATTAAATTAATTATCTTATATGTACAATTAAATTACATGACGTGTAAAATATTTTTTTTTCTAAAGATTTTAATAAAATAATTGAATTCTAAAAACTAATTTAATACTTAATTGTTTAATTGTATTACGGCGTACTTACAATGAACAGCTAACAAGTTACAAAGCTAATAGTCATTATAAATGTTTTATTTGTCATTGCCATAAATATTTTGTTAAATATTAAAAACGCGGGGTACGTTAGAACGGAACAAATTACTTTTCCTCTTTTATAAAATTATTTACATATTATATATTATATAACCTTTTTTCATCACCATTTTGTACCTATACATCTATAAAGCATATAGTGTACCTGTATATCAGGAGGAAGCGTTTGGTCAAACCCGACGGAATTAAATCTCGAATAGTGGCCATTTAACAGGATTTTTTTCCGCTTGCACACGAGTATCGAATGAACCCATAAAGCTGTCACCATTTCACATCGTGAACCGACCTCTAAAGTGCATACCGAATTATTTAAAAGTCTATCCGGATGAAAAAAAAACCAAATAAAACGAATCCCAGTGTAATTTTTGGGTATTGTTTGCGCGCACGGGGCGTTGTGGTCCCCGGGGGACCCGCTCAAATGTTAGGGATCGGCCGGGAACCGAACGGAATAAAGTAAAATACGAAATAAAAAATAAATATATATAAAAAAAACAGTGGCAATGCGGGGACTGTGGTGCGGCGGACCGGGGCAGACATAAAACGCTCGGCAATCGTCGAAAGTGATAAAAAAATAAACCGGACTGTTCATTTTGCGGGCGCCCCCACCACGTCCCTCGGCTTTTCTGTTGCAAATAAAATTAGACTTATTGAATTTAAAAGTCCCTGGGACACGGTAAGTCAATTGTTTTAGATTTGTTACCACTACCACCACCACCGATATATACATGACTATAATACTATATATATAATATTATACGCAGTGATGCCGCTATAATATTATGATACGCTCATACCGAAGCCAATTCGGTTCGGCGGATCGCCACCGTATACACAAATATATATTTATATAATATGTATAATGCGTATATATTATATAAATATATATATATTACATCGATGAACTACTGTTTTGGATCAGCTTGTAAATGCCAAAATGAATTGCATTTCGTTGGACCCTCGGGCCCTGTCCTCCGCTCATAACCCACATCCCTTAAACAATATGACCAGTTTGTATATATACTTATACATTATATTATTATATATGCGTATACTTGTGTATATATGTATATGACTATGTATAAGTATATAATATACATGCACACATATTATAAATATGTATACAACCATTTGCTGCAACGTTTTACAAAGCGCAGATTGCCTCAGTGACGGTTACAGTCCCAAAACCCCATGCGCTGGCGCCTTTTTTTATTTAAGTATTACCTACATTGTCCTAAATTTGCACCGCAAGTACACAATTTTAATGTTGTACTATTACAATGCAAGTCAATCGTATTATGAATTTTGCAATTTTACTATACAATTTTTTCTGTATTTTGAATCGAAAATTATTTTGCAAACTTCAAAGATATTTAAAACCACAAAAATTTCTATTCATTCGTAATATATCTGTATGCATATGATGCCTATCTGTCAAATTGTTTATACAATAGAAAATTAATTACATAGACATATTACGGACTTAATCGTTTATTAAAAACTCTTGAGTAAAATTATAAAACATTTAAAACGTTTACATATTATAAGCAATAAAACAATATAGTTCAAAACAAAACAATAAATTGTATTGATAGATCACAACTTAAGCAGCTAAAACTAAAAGTTTTAACTTATTTTTATATAATGGATAAAACATTAAATAACATTCTTATTTTAGATTTGTTTATATGTCTGCAGACATGGGCCTTTAATAATTATTGTATTTTCACAAAGAATCACAAAACAAATAATAAAAAATAGTTTATGTACTTACTTACTTCTTTTATTTTATTTTTTAACTAGTATTATACAAATGAACGTAAAAAGTTGTATCCCAGATAATAAAGTTTTACAGCGAATAAAGTTTTGAGTAATTGTATTAATTTTTAAGCCTTGTAAATGTCATCTCATTACTGTAGCAATTCGGTTTTTAAAAAATAAGATTTATCAGACAAAGTTTGAGTAATTTTTCGATAAGAGTGTCTAAGATGTTTTAGTAAAAACCTTGTTCTTTTGTGTAGATATACTGATTTTTAAAATGAAATAACGAACCCATTACCTAAACCTAGCTGGTGTAAAAAAACGACAATAAAACAATCTGGAATATGCACAATGAAACCGGACCACGACTGTATAATATTTTCTACCCTGAAACAATAAGTGGTTTAACCAGCTGATTCACCTCGTATGTCTGTTTACAATCGTGCTCTATTCTCTTCTGTCAGTTAAAAATTAAATTATCAATGAAAACCCTTTTTGTTTAATAATATACTTACCTTTAAGTTTGATAATAAGTAAATTCAGTCTACAATATTAAAACTAACAATACAGAACAAATCCTACTGAATTCAAATTCGCTAGGTTACTCGTGTTACAAAGCGCTGACACTATACTTTAAAAACACAGAGCAGTTTAATCACTAATTAATATTAAGTATATTATAGCATATTAGTATATTAGTATAGTATTCAAAATAACAGTAATAATACCTATATTTATTTAGATTTATTGTTGAAATTATTATATAATGGTAAAATGTTTATCACTTAACACAATAAATAATACATATTTATTTTCTTTATTATGCATGTATACGAGTGGCATACTAGCTGTCGACTGCCAAATATATTGAAAATAAAAAATTATTTCTACTCCATTAGGGGTAGTTTTAAGCCCACATAAACATATTATAATATTGTATACATATATAATTTCGTGCTCATATTAAACACGCGAAACTTGACACCCCCCCCCCCCCACCCCCGATGCATGGTTGTCTGCCCCTGTTGGCCAGTTTGTTTTTTTTTTAATTTTTATTATTAAAGAAAAAAAATAATTGATGGAAATATTACTATTCTATGATTGGCCACACATTACGAACAGGGATAATTATACAGGAATATATAATATAATATATATAGCTACGTAATCGTATACTAAACCTACCCATAATATACATACTATAATACATTTAAAGTAGGTACATGCTATTCAGACTTACGGAAATTTGATTATACACGGTTCTCGTAACTGTTCTATAACATTCAAAATACAAATTATTCATATATATCACGTTTATGTTAAGGTATAAGATAAGTATATATTTATGATACAAACCCATAATATACCTATTATTACTATTAGCGCGGCGGACGTGCAACTCAGAATCGATATAAATCTATATACGTTTGTGAAATTATTTTAGATTTCCATAATAAAGTCTATACGGTTGCTGTACGCTCGTTTTACATTTTTGGGTATACGATTGATCGCGTTTTCAGCACAACAACGAACATGATTTTGACCCTTAAAATAGCGTTAAGTACAAAAACAAAGGTGACTCGAAATTGCCTAATTTGTTATAATATATTATTTGTAGCTTTACTTTTGCAATTTGCAGGTAAAACTTATTTTTTTATAAATTTTCTGTATTGACTGTTTAATCTAAAGAATTATCGTACTCGCAAATATGTTCCAAATTAGACGAATAATTTCACCATTATTATTATAAATTGTAATTGTAGTAGCGCTTGTACTGGTTTTTTGAGTACCGTCATTGAACGAATTCACTGTTCCGCGGACTATTGTAACAATATTTAAATACCACACATACACACACACATCTAACACATAATTTCCTCGTTTAAATTTAATTACATAAATTATTTCATTTTTCATAAAAAAAAAAAATAAAAAAATAAAAAAAAATTGAAAAACAAATTATTTATAAAATAACTCTAAATATTATATGAAATACGAACTTATAAAATAAACTAATAGTATAGAAATCATGCGCGATTATTGTGTATGGAAATTTACAATAATTGAAAATTATTTTCAACTAATTTAGTTAATACAACTATTAAATGTTTTTTTTTGTACGCGTATCGTGTATGGAAATTTTACAACGTTTTATGAAAGTAAAATTGATATCGAACACTTAATGGTAACATAAAAAGATAGTTACTGTTGGATGCTGATAAAGACAATACGTTCAACTGTGTACTTCCCCATAAAATGTATTATAAAAATCAATAGAAAAAATAACTATGATATTTTTTTATTAACATATTAACCTATACCTTGTATTATACTTACTTCTGTTAAAATTATATTCAATAGATCAGTAGTATAATTTAAAGACTAAAATATTTTTAAATGACGGCATAGATATATTGCTATGTGTGAAAACCAACAACTGCTATAAAGCATAATAACCATTACAATATAATGTAACTAGTACTAATACGTCAAAAAGTACATTAATAAATTATTAAGAAGATTACATAATATGTATATACATAGATTTATTATGAGAAAAAAAATCTGTAATTTAAGTGAAAAAGTATAATTATTAGGTAGCTAATTCTATAATACGCAAAAAATGTATTATTGTCAATCTTTAACAATAGTACCTATAGACAAAATATCATTATATTTTATACAGATGCAAACTTATTTTACCACCTACCTCAACTATTAGTCCTTCTAGTACCAATTGGAAATCACATTTAATATTTTGTATTCGTGCATATTATATTATATATAAATGCATATTTTATGTGTAACTTTAAATAATTTAGTCAAAAACATGAATCGTTATTGTAATACATTAAATATAATTTTCATGATTATTTTGATTAAAAACTGACACTGTACAAATCATGACCTTATTGGTTGTCAAGGTAAAGTCAAATTGTAATAACCTAGACAAACTATTCATTCGAAGTTAACCTTTGAATGATTCAAGATTTGTACTTGTAGGTCATTAATAAAACTATTTTTATTTTATTTTATTGTACTATATTTATTATTTATTGACTACAAAACTCGTGTGGTGATTACCAACACTCATAAATAAATTATTAGTTGCATAAATATACTATTATAATTATAATTATAATAAATTGTTAATTGTAACACTAAACTTAAAAGTTTTAAATTAAATTATTTTAATAGAGAATCTTAAGTATTTACCTATGTTAATAAGTTAATCTATATATCATAAATCATAAGGTTATAAAAAAAAAAATAATAATTTTACATCATATTATAGTTGCGAACGATAGTATTTCAAAAATTTTAATATAGGAGCTTGCAATTTTGTAATAAACAAATAAATAAATAAATATAATTTTTATAAAATGTATATATAATAAGATAATTTGTTTTTATTGAATGTGTTCTAGTAATTATATATTACTCGTAAAAACATACAAATTAGAAAAAATATCATTACGAAAGAATTGAATGTTGAAAATATTGTATATATCTATAAAATAATTTCTAATAAATTTGGTATTACAAAACCAAATAATATTGATTAAGTTTCCGAAAGGTTATATAAGAAACCATTATTATAATGCCTATTTCAACTGATATTGAAACCCTAGCATAGAATACCGGCACTATGTATTTTAAAAAGAATTCGTGAATGGATTCTAATTTATTAAAAAACACATTCCAAGCAATGTACCCCCCCCAAAAAAAAACTTCCAAAAAAACATAGTTAATAATATCTGGAAAATAATGTTTCGTTTGAAACCACAAACCGCATATAACTATCATGAAACATTGTTTTTGATGGCTATCATTATTATTGCCTTACACAACGACGTTGATACGTTTCAACTGACTATTATTTCTGTCAAATACATGTATATATTATTATAGTTTCTATCTGTTTGAGTTCAAGTACGTTTTTCGTTGTTATAAGTGTTATTTTTGTTTTCATTTATTTTTATGTATCCTACACTCCTGCACCTCCCAGTCACCAGTTTACCACTACCACTAGCAATTAAACTGTATTGTCTAAATCGATTCTATGCTGTACAATGTCACTATGCAATTTGTACCGTCGAAAATTGTCCATCGTTCCCATCCACCCCCTCAAAATAAAAACAAAAAAGGGATAAAATTACGTGCGTACTGCCGGTATATAATCAAAAACTTAACATCGATTACAGCCGCCGCCGCTCGGGTCCATGGGAAATGCTAGTACCATTTATTAACGTTTATCGTCGTGGATTTTGGGCGTTTAACGACTTAACGACGAGGTAGAAGCATTTTATACCTATTGGTTCAAAACGACATAATATTATTTCCCCGTATCTGTGGTTCCATTACACGACAATCACGCGAGTATGTGCCCTCGACCCTCTATATTTATATGTATATTGTATTCATATACACATATTATACGATGTACCTACTACCTATATATATAATAATAAATAGTTTAGGGTTCTTATAGAGTGCAGACGACTAACTATGAAGACCACGGTCGGTTGTTATTATTATGTGTAATATGAAAATTACGGTTACCGCGATTATGGTATAGCACACACCACCAGTTATTAAAACTACGGTTCAACATATAATGACATTGTCTAGTGATCATTATAAATTTAGAGATACAACTCCATCGCTAGCACCACTACCCCATAGTATGTGGTGTGGTGTAACCCGTAACGATTTATTTATATGTATTAGTTTTTAGAGCGCAGTGGAAAAAACATATATATGTGGCTGTATATACACACATCGGTATTTAAAAACGTCCATACCAACTCGAATGAGTATTCAAATTTCTTATTAATCAATAATACCAATTATTGACGATAAACGTTTTCTATTTTTTTTTTTTTTATCGCAATATAAAATAAACAATATAAAAATAAGCTTATAGACACAAAGATAAATAATGTAATATATGAATAAGCATAAAATCACAATTTAATTTACGAAGGAATATTGTTCTTTCTGTTGATAGAAGTTCATGGCATCACTATTTTATTATAAAACAATTTAATAAAATATTTGAACGTGCCATAATATAAAATACTATTAAAAACAATAAATTTATATAATAAATATTGCTAACGATTAAAGTTAATTGTGATATACAATATAATTTAAATACATTTTAAAATGCGTTTCGCGCCTACATAAGACGTATCAGGTGGTTTTGAAAACTGTTTTTCGAGCCAATCGTACGAAACGAAATGTATTCTATGGTAATATTAATATATACATTTGATTAGAACGTACAATATACTGCACGAAGATGCGTTTACTATATTGAACCCGAATTTAGATTTTAAACACGGGTTCGGCCACCAATCACATCAATGTTCATCAAACATTTACGTAGCCACTTTTGATAATAAAACGGTAATTTCTTTTGTTCCCGGATTACGTGCCCGGAATATATAGCGGATTGTGAATTTATCGCAGGCAATATCTTCATTGTCTTATGCTTTTAGCGTTATGAACCTCTGGTTAGGAATACAATGCCCATTTTACACCGATATCACGAGAGCGAGCATTTTCAATATTTTATGATGCCCAACAAGGATACTCTAGCCAAATAAAATAAATTTAGATAGGTGTGTGTGTGTGTGTCTGTATATTCTGTGTTTATGTATTCACTGTGTGAACACTCTAGGTATAATAATATTATATTATATAAACGACAACCGAATACGAGTTCGTCGCGTAGAAGTTTTTCATATTTTGCAACACATTCAATATTCACGTTTTTAGATAAATTCCTATCCATTGTTTATTATTTATGCAATGAATTTTGTTTAATGTTCAACTAATTTGTGTAATTTGATTAAAATCAAACCCAAAAGTGCATGCATATACAAAAAGTATATTATGATCAGTTTATGATAATTATTTTTAGTCATAATGAAAATATAATATACAAATCTACATAATGTGATGAAATAATAAGTGTTTAATAAATGTGTATACTTAACGAACATTTTAAAACTATTTAAACTATCTCTTTTAAATCCTTACATAAAGAGTAATATTATAAGAGTACGTGCGTAAGATATTTAAATATACAGTATATAATAATGGCTCTGTTTTGGATGTTTTGCAAATACCGGTATCACTTTACCATATAGACCTATTTTACCCTTATTTTTTACCCTTATTTTTTACCAATATAAAACAATATAAGTATTTTCTCTTCCTTACATTTAAAATATTTTAAAATATTTTTCAATATTTTATAGTTGCCTTGGCAACTTATAATTATAAATAGATAAAAATTTAAAAAAACAGTTATGAGTAGATCATTATATTGTAATATAATATTTTAAAAATACGCGTTTTAGGTAAACATAACATTATTTTAGGAAGTTTTTTTTACAAATATACTATTTATATGGTAAAATATAGAGGAATCAAGTGAAACGAGCAGAGGAAATGTCCCCTAGTATTCTTTATTTTTATATTATTATACATGCCTGTTAGTTATATATGTAATTTATTTAAAATTTAAGCTTGAATCAGGAAAAATGTCTTATAGAAATGTAATTATATATTAAATACATAGTCCTTTCAATCGAATTATTAATATTAGCTAAAATAAATTATAAAGCGAAATAATGATAAAAATCTTTATAGTTAACATTAAAATTGTGAAATTACATAATGCCATTTATAATATATAGGTAGGTAATAGAACTGAAATATTACAAAGTATTATTACCAATGTAATAATTTATGATATTTAATGTAGCTTTATGTTTTTTTCCAAAGGAACTTTTGTGTAGAAAAAAGCCATTACTTCATTTATAATGGTATAGTTCACGATGGATGTAATATAACGAATTGAGCATAAAGCGTGTTTCTTGTTTTATACTGTAAGTATATGCTGTGTAGTTTATATTGTAAACCTACTGTACATGTACAACAATTTGTTCAAATGTATCCACTTGTACACGCGAACGATGTAATGACATACGCAGTAAATATAATTGCATATACATTTGTAAATTACAATTTTTATACGGATAGCTCACATAAATAACTATGTACTATAATAAAATATTCAATAATATAGAAATCTCAAATTAGTGTAATTAATCGGAATGTAAAGATTATTTACTTAAAAACGGACAAATATTTTGCAAAACTTACCTTATAATTGATCTTTAATAATTAGATAGTTAACAAAGTAGCAAGTGTTTTGTAAAATGGATCAGTATATTTGTCATTAATATTATATTTTATTGATTTATTCAATACTTTAATATTATATAAATATATATAATGTACAGTATACATCTTAATACTTTAAAAAAAAAAACCACTTAATATACCGGTATACCCGATAATACAATATAATACGTAGTATGTATATTAATATGAATTTATAACCTGTATAATATTCCGTAATAAGTACATCTACATATAACTGCAATATCTGCACTTCAGTCTATACTTATTACTCATACACATTAAAATATACGTTTTCTTGGTGTATAAAGATACATTTTTAACATGAAATAAAGTTTATTTAAATTGCCTGTTTTAACTAATATAATAGCCATTTTATTTTTATTTATTAAATAATATTTGCATTCATTTTATAGCGCAAGTAATAATTTAATAGTTACTTATAATAATAGTTTGATAATCAACAAGTTATGCTAATGTTAAATTTGAAAATAATATAGTCTCTAATTCATTTGAATTGTATAATTATACTAGCATAGCAAAAATAATTATTTTTAATATAGATATTCAATTTCGTAATAATTTATACTGTTTATAGTAGGGATAACTTTAAATATGAATAAAAAAAAGAAAAACTGTTACTGTAATTTTGAATATTTTGATACATTTTTATATTTCTATAAAAATATTAACTGTGATTTTCAAGCTTTTTATTTATAAACAAAAATATTATTATTAATTAAAAATTAATTTAATTAATAAAATAAACAATGCAATTTTGAAAGTTATAATTTCTAAAAAATAATAGTATAAATATCAGCTAACACTTATAAAATATCTATAGTTATATTTTTTTTAATTACAATAAAAATAAATTGTAGATGCCCTTTTGACGCCCTAAAACTATCAATAAAATCCAGATTTTTACTAAAAACCTCTATTAAAATTGAATAATTTTTTTATTATAAAAAATTCATGTAGATAAAAACATACATTGTAAGATAAATATATATCGTTCAACTCAGAATCTAAAATACATTAAAAAAATATCCAACATATAGGTATGTAAAATTAATCTTTTACAGTTCCTATTATAATTGCGTTTACTTTTAAATTTAATAACTTAATAACATGTTAAAATATAAATATACTCTGCTGTTCTTAATAAACATTATATACACCTAAACTAAACATAATATTATAATAAAATAGAAACTGTGTGTGATTTATGATTCTGTAATAAATTAATACTTCTAATTAAATAATTTTATAGCGGGTAAGATTATTTATTTTTTACATTTTTATGTATCACTTTTTTGGATTACTGTAAACGAAAAATTCGAGCAGTGATAAAGTGCCATTAAAGTATCATAATAGTTTTATTTTCAAAATAATTTTCAATATAGTTTTTTTTTTAATGTGTAAAATAAAAAATAAAAATAACGATTAAGTCCCTACCTTGAAAAAGTTTTCCAATTATTTATAACCTTAATAATCTTAAAGACATAAGATGCACGGTTAAAGTAATATTTTATTAATATATTATTTATGAACATATTATATAATATGCATACATGTTACTCCGAATTTATAAAACTAACAACGCAGCGTTTCATGCCATCGCCAATATAATACAAAATCGTTAATGTGTAGTGCATAATACTTCCAATTTTTAAGCCTATAAACTCAATTATTGTCCCTCCCTCTAGAATTTCCTGGATAATAATATTAATATCTTATAATATTAATTTTGTTTTCTAATTGTTCTTCTACAATACTGTTTATCTCTCCCCCTAAATATGAGGTCTAGCTACGAGTTTAAAATAAAATTAGTAGGAGAAATGTATGTAAAAAAAATGTTTTGTATTTACAGTCTCACAGAAAATACATCGAGATACAATTATAAAACTGTGTGGATAGTGGGTCATTCAATTAAATTAATATTATTGTCCTTAGATTTAACTTATTAGTCAATATTGACATTCCATATGGAATGATATACGTGAATAAATTCTTATTAATATAAATATTTTAAAATTAGACAAAATATTTTGAAAATTTAACAGTATATAGAAAATAATAATCTACCCAATGACGTAAAACATTTAGTGCTATAATTTTATGTACATTCAACTACAAAACAATTTGCTAATAATCGTGATTTTATTGAATTTTATCAACATTTTAACTTTAAAAGCTTATAAAAAAAAATTTAACAATGTATTTTCAATATATTTAGTTAATTATACCAAAAAAAAAAATGTATGAAGAATCTTGTTTATTATATTTTTAAATTTTATAACTTTAAAATAAAAATGTTATCAACATTAATCAAAAATAATAACTTAAAAAGTTTAACTTTTGATTTCCCAATTGGTACGTTTAAAGCACTTTATATATTTTATATTTTATTTTTTTTATATGTATATTCAAATTTCAAAGTAATGATTTTGCGATGTATAACGTTTATATCATGGTGTATATATTTATTTTTATTTAAAAAAATTTAAATCTATATCTTATGTATAGAACTATAATGTCAAATTATTAAATTAACGATTAAGTTTTGGCAATACTGTCATGTTGTTTGACAAATCACTGATTTCTCGTAATCAGGCAATTAGACAAATTATTACACTAAATCAACAATTTTATCAATTTAGTATAACATATTCACATAATTTTTAAAATATATTTTTTCTACATTTATTTTTATCAAAGAAATTTTATATTTAAATTGTATTTTATGTTTAATAATTTTAAAACTAAAAACAAGTTTGAAAAGTTTAAATATGAATGTGTCTATATTGACTATATTTAATAGATAGCTAAATGTATGGTTAGATATTTTTAAGTGTTTTATAGATAAACTATTGAACAAATTGTATTAATTTATAAAATAATTAGATATGAATAATATGCTATAAAAATATTATTTTACTAAAAACAAGTATATATTATTATATTATGTATAATATATAATATTATAATTCTAAATTTTATTTTACAAAATGATGCTATAATGAATATTATTTAAGCGTACAATGATAACAGTTGATATCTATTATTTAATAAACTGTCCTAAAATATAGTTGGTAATTTTATGATTTTGATTAATGTATAATACTTAGCTTATATTATATAAATTATAATATTATACAATAAAAATGTAGTCAAATAGTCTTATTTAATATAAATGATATTTTGAATGATACCAATCATTTCTAAGACATAAATCTATGTTATATAAAGTTATAAAATTGATAAACGTTAATTTATTATAATATTAAAATTTATATTTTGATTTCCTAAAAGTTTCCACACTTAATTCTAAATCTAATAGAACCTTTTATTCAATATAAAATTAAAATTCTTATAAAGTTTAATTATTTTATAATTTTTACATAAAGGCAAAGCTTTGTTTAACCTACCGTAAACTTAATTACGACGTTAATTTAATCAAATATGAAATATATAATAGAATTGTTTTTAGTTAACCTAAAAAATGTATTAAATTGTTTAAAACAGAAATTATTGCATGTGCTTCATTTTAAAATCACTGAAATATTTATTACTACATTAGTAGCCGTACTTGGACTTTATATTTTATTTGTTAAATTATTTTTAAAACTTGAAAATAATTACACTAATATTGGCTATATATAACTATGTTTATGCCATAGACCCTATGTTAAATAAAATTAAGAATTTATAACTCGCTTTAATTAAATCAAATTATGTTAATATATTATAGAAATATAATAGTTATTATTAAATAAACATTTAAGATATTGATATTTATTTGCTCGGAAAAGTATTTATCATTTATTAATAATTTATGCTTAAATAAACATATATGTGAGAGACCCGAGTTGTAACTTTTGAGATATTAACTTGAACTAACGCTATTGATATTTCAGCGTGTAATCAAATTTATTTCAAGACTAAAAAATATGATTTTTGTATTTTTATTTTTAAAAATATAAATAAATAATTTAACAATACAATATATTTTTGAGTTGAAAAAATTAATATCATATAATATAATAGGTCATAAGACAATGTCACCACAAATGCTTTTACCGTAATAATTACTGTTTAAAATTATCTGATAAAAATAAACAAATTGTTTCTTATCTAGTAATGATCGGTAAGTAACCTTTACATAAAATTAGTTTTATTAACTTATATTTTATTTATAAAAAATATTAATTATATCATATATCATTTGAATCATTCAAATGGTATAGTTATGAGGTCAAAAATATGATAGACCACAAGCATGAATGAACAATTTAATGGTAGGTATTCTTTATAAACAAATAATATCAAAATAGGTTTTAGTGTCCAAAGTTTTAATCTTTCACTTATCAGTGTCATATATAAATATTATATAGTATTCAAAAAATAAATATATAATAAAAACAAACACATTTTTTTAATAGAAAAACCTAAAATACATTTATATGATATACATATCATACTAGATATAATTGATTGAATTAATTTTAATTGTTTTATAAATATATCTCAGTGCTATATTAAAAATTATTTAGAAAAAATAATATCTTAAATAGATAGTAAACACTACGTTCACTACTAAATCAATCAAAGCTAAAAATGTATTCGACAGTACAAAAAACAGAACGTGTGGTATTATACATATAGCTATTTTTAATTTAATACATACACTTTATCTTTGAAAATATTTATAAAGTAAAAACATAGATGTAGTTTAGCTATACATGATATATATCAACAATAAAATAATGATCAAATACACAGTTTATAGAGAAATAGGTACTTATACTGTAAAAACAGTAAATAATAATTCTAATTTTAATTGATAATTAAAGTTAGATACATTTCACATATTTTTTACATTTATATGTTAAAAATAAATTCTAACTTATCATTTAAAACTAAGTGCCAAAGAAATTTTAATTTCTACGCTAAAATATAATAGGTAAATAATACTATCTGTAAACAATCATAATTTACGTATATATTCTCTTTTAAAATATAATAAGTCATGTGGACGTTAATATTTGCTTAAAAAATTAAACCTTCAGTTTTATTTGATTATTGTAATAAAATACGGATAAAACCACTAGCTAGCTAGGTCGTTGTCAAAAATATAATTAAAAAACTGGGAGCAAGCTCTAGTAGTAATATTTTATTTACTGTTATACGAACAAATATATTATTTAATAAACAATGCGATACAATTGTGATCATACAGTGTGAGTGGAGTATATTCCCAAGAGTAAAATAAAACAATCACACATACATAGTTATATATATGATTCTGGTTTAACAAAATCAAGTGTAAAATATTTTCAACGTTAATTTTTGTTAATAAAATCTAGGTAAACGTGTATTAGATTAAAAGTTCACGAGATGATGAGTTTTTACTTTAAATACTCAATTTGGTTTAGTAAATGTAAATAAGTAAACAATTAATGTAGTGTATTATAATATGACTAAAGAAATAGTTATATTATATGCAGTTGGGTTAATTTTCTTTTGTTTAAGTTATAATCTTTTTCATAAAATAATATCAAGAATGATTACGTTTTAACCATCATGCATTATAGTGAATGAAATTATAAATTAAAAGAATAGTATGCTATACAATTGGAGACCATAATTGATATATTTCAAGTGTATATATATATATATATATATATATACATAACATAATATTTAAAATTGTTTTAATTAGGAGACCATTAACTAAATAGGTTAGAGAAGAAAAAGAGAAGTGGATAATTAAATAACAGTTGACGGAAATCACAGGATTTACTAGCAAAATTGAAGAGGGAACTGAGGGGCTGTGATTAAGTCATACAACTTGAACGTGCGTGATTATTGGTAATATTTTCTCTTTTAGCAATAGGTAAATGCAATGTTCATCTATCAGCACTAAGAGTTAATTAATTTACTCTCTTTAGATTTATCGTTATTTAGTAATAATATAAGCAATCAAAGCAATCAAGATCTCCGTGGTTTTGTTCCAACAAATCAAGTACACAATCCAATAGTGAACATACTGAACATATAATAAATAATAATTATTATTTATTACTATTTCTATACTTGTCTTAATGATATTAGTATATTACCCGTTGTACCTATAATAATATGATAATGGTTTTATTTCTATGGTGCGCAAAAATCACAATATTATAATAATGTATACATAATAATTACATAATAATTCGCGAATAGAATTATAACGAGTTGTTTGCTAGTTTACTTTGGAGATAAAAGAAAATAATAATAATATAGCGTCATTATAATAGTATTATATTTAAATATGCAAAGGAAATTCATCGAAATGAAATACACGATATAATCCATTTGATTATGGACGGCGTATTATAACGATATTGGATATCGTGTCATACCGTGCTTTGAGTAATATACTCTTGGACTGAAAAAAAAAAAAAAACACTAACGATTCCGTGCGCTAAAACCTATCATTATCGTTTGCGGTTATAATATTATCGTATACGTATTATAGTGTACAGCGCGTACTGGCGGAGGTACCCCTTCATCGCAGCAATCTATTGTCGGTCGGACCCACGTATATTTCATTTTTTTTTTTCAAATTACGACGAAAATACACGACAGGATTATAGGTACCTATACTCGCGTCAGTGCGGCGCACTATAATATGTCTATGTGTATACAGCTAGTAGTGTCACAGTATTTCAGACAGCCAACAGTTGTACATTAATGTACCTGTGATATTGCTGAAAAACAACCTCAAGAAATTACAAACCATAAAATATCAGATGCGATATTGGTGAATTATCTATCAATAAAGTCTAGACACAAAACAAACTAAATTGTTTTGTCCCGACACATCCTGTTACGTAAAAAAATATGAAAGCAAACGTATAATTTGTATACGCTATAAATTATTAAACTAAAAATACATCGCATTTAGTTAAGTATACTCATGCTCTATGAACAGTATTGTACTATATAACGTTATAAACACATTTAAATAAAAAATCTCAATTTAATTTTGAAAGTTATAAAAAATATAGTTTGTTTACTAATAGAAATAATAATTATTATTTAATGATAACTGATGACAAAACATATAAATAAATAAATAATTAAAGTTTTGTTTTTAATAATAGTATACTAATTAAAAACCATAGACAATCATGAAACGAGTATATTAAAGATCTTTTCATACAATTATTATTACTTTATTATAATATTAATTTAGTGCTTACATTTTAATTTTTACGGTTTAATGAATCAAAATTAAAATTTAAAAATGTTAAAGTAAATATATTATATTGTATAATATTATTTATGAGACACGGGTAATAAACTTATTCATAAAACATCTATTTATTTCATTTATATTTAAAATAATAATATTAACAATTATACTTAGAATTTTATTTATAAGTTTTATTTTGATTACATATATTCCAATTTATTCAAAAATTAAATTCATAGAATATATAGTATAAGATTAATATTTCAAAAACTGTACATAATTTTTTATAATAAAATACGGTTAGTCAACTAATTTATAACTAATAAAAAATAAAAACAAAACAAAAATGGACTACTTTCAAACTATGACACGGGTCGTGAACCCACACATAAATACACGCACACTATACAGTTTTTCAGTCGTCGATGCAAACAAACGATATTATATTATAAACCCATCCAATCGGTCAACCATCGAACTACATTATAGTTTCATACATTCATGTAGGGGGTGGGATGTGGTGGGGTAAGGGTAAGGAGCAGTATAGGTACAAATATATCTTTGATTAATTTAATATAAATAAAAAACAACAGTACGACCTTACTTAAGACTTAAGAGTAATGTTATATACAAAAAAAAAACCATATCCGTATCTTATATTAACACACGTAATTGTATTGAACGTTTTGCCGTTCTCGGGCAAGATAGTTAGACTATATCTACATTTAACAACTCTGTTATCAGAACCAGTTTCCGCTGTTTCCTTTTATATTATTATTATTTTTTTTGTTTTTTGTGAAGACGTATATAAAATAAAAACAAAAAAATAAAATACGGAAAAGAAATAGACCCCATTAATTTGTCTCGACGTTGTACAAAATGTCGTTGCAGACAGCAACAGCTGCTTCCATGACCCGGCAGACGCCGTTTATACACACACATACATATATATATACAGAATATTAAGCGTTTTGTTAAAACAATCACACAAACACGAAATATATTTTAACGGTAATGACGTTTTATAATACCACTCTTTATGTTTTATCATTTATATTTACGGACCAGTCCATTAGTAGCGTCTAAGTATTATTTTCCATATAATAAATGTAAACTTGCAGTTGTATTTGAAATCAAAAGTGAAATTAATAATATTAGTTGTACAACACCATCAATTGATACAGAGAAGTATGGTCTCCATTAGGGTGTTTGTTTAATATTCAGATAAATTTACACGTTATTAACGTGTAATGATTTTGTTTCTTTCTTTGTTTTTATTAATTCAGCTTAATTCGTCTAGCTATATTATCATAAATTAAATGCATCACTTCATATTTTAAAAATCCCATTTAATAGTTATCAATTATGTATTAACTATTAATTAACAGTTAATGTTATTGTATTTCATTTTTTAATATTTTCGTAAAATTATTAATTTGCAAAAATGTCATCAGTTCCTCTCATTTCACTTAAATTAAATATTAAAGGTAGTTTGGTAATTATATAATTAGAAAGAATATTGTTTATAATGTTTACTATTAGTAATAATATGAAGCCACCTATTGTAGAAGAAAAGCGTATGCCATACGTGCTATAATTTACTTAATAATTTTTTATTCAAGATGGTTCGTAATTATAATGTTATAGTTATGATTATTGTTTTGTTATTTTTTATTAAAGGGCAAAGTTTATTTTATTATCTTAAAAATGTTTTTTTTTTAATAAAGAAAAAGTAATATCTATGTGTATTAAGTTATTATTTTATTTTGTTCTCGCAAAAAAATTCAAAAACCTACATTGACAACATGATAATATTATAAAAGAGGAAATAACAATTTATGTTATTAATTAATTTTTTATAACAGTATAATATGTATAACTGATTATATTTTTATTATTTTAGATCATAAAACCATCATACAGTTTGTCCCAAAACTAATATGGTTTTATAGATCACTTATATATCAACCCCGTACTTTTAAGTACTTTCAAAAATTAAATTTTTTTAAAGTTAATGTTATGATTTTTTTCAAGTACACACATATATATTATTGAAACTAACAATATTTTTTTATAATATAACTGCGCAATCAAATTTCAGTCTCTTAATATATAGTAAGTTATACAATTCTTAGAAGTTAGTAGTACGGTTATGCCCCGCCTTCCATTATGCTGAATTGCTCCTCCATTTAAAATGTAATTATGCTCAATAGTGAACATTATATAATTTTAGTTTTGTAATTATATATTTTTTTAGCTTAATAAAAAACAGTTATTAAAATTATTAGCACTACGAGATTTGCTATTGTAACAACCTGTAAAATAATATTCCATGTTTTTTTTCTGAGATTTTAACCTAAAATTAATAGTTTATGTTAAGGAAAATGTTTTGGTTTGACAAATCAATAATAAATAATCTACTCCTTTTATATAATTATGTATTAATTTTTATGCCAGAAAACACTGCATGTGACGTTCAAAAAAAAAAAAAAATCACGGTACTCACTACTCAATACCATTTTGTGCCACTTTAAACTCTGACAATTATAGATACCATATATTGTAAACAATTTATGAATATTGTCTGATAATCTCTAAATTGAGTTATAACTCATACTGTACCTATTCTTCTGTTCCATAAACTAGTTAATTTATTTTTACGTATTTTGTGAGCCAATTATACAAAAATATTAGTGTATTATTTAAAAAATAGTGAATAAATCTTTTATGGAATAATAACTTGAACGAAAACAATAGTTTCCACCCAAGTGTTAAATACGTACATAAAATATTCTATGTGGTCTACAATGTCTGTGCATAATAACAATAACAGTATTACTTTTTTTCATACGATTTTCATCGTTTGGTGTTGAAATTTTATTTTTTCACTGCTTATAAGTTTTTTCACTTTTTTCCTCTCCGGTCTATATGGCTTTTTTCATACCCTTATTAATACTAATAACTTTTATCCTGCCGCTCAGTCTTTCCTTGTCTTCACCTCCTCTAACACCACACACCACCACCACCCCATCAACACAATTTCTCCCGTAGTCATAGTATGCACTATACAATATATATATACACACATGCACAACGTAATTGGCCCTCGAATTTCCACGCAACGACCGGTTAATTGTGTTTTTGCCTCCACCATGACACATTGTTCAACACCAGTAGCGTAGCGCCCTTCATTTTATATGCGATTAGTCTCCGCAGTCACCACCCAACACCTCTCTAGCGCCCTCTCATTAACATTTGATAATCAAGATTTATGATTCGAGCAAACTCAAAACTCCAATACACACGCACGCGAGTATAAAATATTATAATGTTTTAAACACATATTTATGCGTTCCATTTTTTTGTGTGTATTCATTTAGTCACATACTACCAATTTTTACTCATACGCACACTCCTCTATTTACCCGTAATATACAAAGGAAACAATAGTATAATAACTTTTATCGTTGCTGATACGAGTATATGCAAACATTTTTAAAAGCATTTAAATACTACGCTGATTTTATTAATGAATAAAAGAACAACGTCTAAAACATAGTAAAATATGTATGTATAAGAAATTATAGCTTTTTATTTATTTTCATATGGTATTAGAATAAATAAAATAATATTTATGGTTTATTTATAAATGGTAAATATAAAAAGATATGTACTTAAATTTATTTAAGATAAATATTAATAATTATTATTATTTTTTCATATTAAATTAATTTTATTACAATTAAAAACTTTTTCAAGTTAAATTGTACTACTGTAATATAAGCAAAAAACAAATACATTTATTTTAAAAGTTTATTGTAATTTATTTGCTAAATTTTCCGTTTACTATAGTATATCTAATAATTTCCAAAGAAAAAAATATTAGTACACTGTACGTATTATAAAAATAAATATAAAATAATTGTATTTATTAAAACAAGATCAATCTCAATATAACCCATAAACATCCTTCATAACATATATGATGTGTATGTAAGACAAAGACACTTTAGGTGGTAGATTATGGTGTATATTAGTTGTTGATAATATAAACGAAATATACGAATTGCCTCCCATCCTTGTCGTAAATAAAATGGTTAATATACACTAATTTAGTTGCCTCCGATGACCAGGTAGTTTATGATTATAAACGAGTCGCCTCTCAAGAATTTTTATATTAGTTAGCTCTTGTATACAATTAAATAGTGGTTCATAAACTTCACTAAATAATTATAACTATAATTAAATAAATTAAGTTTACAGTTACATAATAATTTCTATTATTCTATTCTATTATATTATCTATATATAATTATAGTTATTTAGAATTATTCAATTTTTTTAAAAAATTATTTAATGTTCTATTATTATTAAAAATATCAGTCTTAGGTACCTATTTATATTATATACATTTATACAAATAATATGTATACAATAATGTTAAAAACAATTGTTAATTTTATAATAATAAGCAATACAAAACACGTGTTAATACCAAATAAATAGTCAATAAAACCAATGAATGGTAATATAATGGTAAAAAAAATATTTATAAAATTGCTTAAGCTTATATTTTTTTAACCAATATTTATAGATACTCAACATTTGAATTTTTTTCATTCAGCTTTTTATCATAAATATCAATGCATACCAATGAAATTATTTTGTTTCTAATTTGTAATTGTGCACGCAGTTTAGGCTTATTAAAACTTTGTTATAAAATTATAGTCTCGGCCTGAATTAGCCTTAAAACTTCGCTAAATGTATGTTTATTAGTATACTATGTCTCCACATATTTGAGTCTCCACTCAAAATAGATATTAAATTTGTTATGGAAAAATTCTCATGCATTGGTAGTACGCTGAATACTTGAACTTGCCTATAAATGAGGAGGAAAAATTGAATCCTCTGACTTCAAAATTACAAGCTTATTTTGATACATGATGTTTGAAAATATTTGGTACCACTTATACATTTATTACCAGTCCATAAGGACTAGTACTACTAGTACTAGACTCTTTTCGTTTACGATAAAATTTTGGGTTCGTCGGGAGTCAATTCATAAAAAAAAATATTGACTTTTTTATTTTGGGAAGCAACTACTATACACCCATAGATTATTCCATGAGAATATATGATTTTACCTATTAACATGCTTATTGCGAATTATTATACTTCATATCTGACATAAGTAGTTGGATACTTATAAATTTAAATCTTTTCATCGTCACCATATGATATTATTTACCACTTTTATGCAAATATTGTAATATTTTTACTTGCACTCTGTCTCAAACAGTAAGATTCGTTATAAATGAATCATAAAACTTATGAAATCAATAATTCACGACTATATTGATATTTTAAATAAAAACTATGATTAACTAACATAGATTACAATAAAAAATTCTGAGGAGCGGTACCGTGATGATAAATTTTCTAATTTTTTACAGAATAAGTTATTTTGGAAAACAGGTAATGCTATAGTTTTTATAAATCAAATGGTATACATTATACTTATTATGTTTAAATGGCACTATAATTACTAAGATTGTATTATATATTATACTTGTTTATAATAACTATTTCTAATATTTCTGGAAAATAAATAATAATAAAGTAATTTAATTAACATTTTTTTTTAATAGTCATAGTTGATTTCTTAAAATGTATTATGTATTTTATTATTTTTATATATACTAGGTATATATAATGTATAATTCACATTATGGCCTTACATAGAAAACTTTGACAAATTAAATTGAAAAAATATTTGTCTTTAATACGCTTTTAGATACTTTGTATTGACATACACACTACCACATTTATATAATATATACTCGTATATATATTTGTATCGTACGTACATTGTACAGATATTGAATGTGACAGTTAATATTAGTCGTATAGTAAATTGTAGAAAACTTAGCTCAGAAGTGTGATTACATTGTAAATCTATTTTATTTACTCGTTTCTATATTGATGTCAGGATTAATTTTACTACTTATTAACGAAAAACAATAATGTTACATTAGACTTTATAATGTTTAAATAATTTAAAAAAATGATTAAATTATAACTAAACCTCTTTAAAAATATGCCTTAATTTAAAACTAATTTAATATAATTAAAATAACTCTTTTTTACATTATTTTCTATACTTATATTTTTTTATTTAACTCATTGTACAGGTATAAGAATAATTTAAAATTGTATACCATGTTTTAACAAAAAATTAAAAATCTTCTTACACAATTGTTATGTCCTTAAAACATTAATATCAATTACTTCTTATTCCATTGAAAAAAGTTTGTTTTAAAAGATAAATTTAATTACTCAGCGCATAATTATTATAAATAAACTAATTATTTTTAAGAATGCTATTGAATAGCTTTACTTATATACTAGCTAATGAGTATAGTGAATATATTATGGTCTATAATCTATTTTAAGGAACTATAATTTACTGATTTTAAATTTGAACTAAAGATATATAATATTAAATAAACTTTATTTTAAATATAAAGTCTAAAACTACATAAAGATTAAATATAATATAATTTTATTATAAATCTATATTTTTAAAATTTACTAAGACCAAGTTATATTTTAAAATACTTAACAATATAACTTAACTCAAGTATTTCCAACTAAAATTATTTATTTAATTATTCGATTGAAAACTATTTTTGGAATGTTTGAAGAAAAATCTTATGAATCAAATAAACTCAATATATTTTTAAAAGCCTAATTAAACACATTTAATATTTAATTACTATAGTATTTTCTTTTTATTATTTGTTGTATTTATTTTATGTAGACTATCTGCACTTACATTTACAACTCGAGTACATCCAGAAAGAAATTATTTTACATTAACAGTTAACCTTAAATGTTCTATTTAATGAAATGTAAGTATAACTAAATAATAACAAATCTGAAGATATAGTTTATATTTTAATATTTTACATAAATAACAAATACTATTATAGTATTATATTATAATATAAATATAAATTAACTTTAGTACCTACCTGGGCAATATTGTTTTGTTTATTTATTTTATGTATTTTAGACATATTATGTTTAACTATTGTAACACAGTTATAAGATAAATTTATCTGGGCCTGAGCATAATATATTATATATTCTTATATTGTGATGTGGTTGGTTATCTTTAAAATTTCAATATCTACGCGTTATACTAATATATCATGATATCCTACAAATATGTACGCTTGTACCACCCTAATAAATAAGTCTAAAATTGATAGCTCCCCTTCCAACTCAGTTTATATCTGTTATGGATTACAAACAAAATCTGGAAGGAGAGAATATACTATCAGAAGGAAAACACAAGTTAATACATAGCTACATTTACTATATAGGTAATATAGGTACTAAAGAATCATAAATCTAGACTAATCTATGGTACATTATATTTAGGTAATCATAACATACTAAATATTAACTTTAAGTAATCAAAAATAATAACCATCACGGTGAACGTTATACTACTATTTAATCGTGGATTTAACTGGTTTGACATTAAATGGGTTACGCACTTACATAGTTATACTATAAATTATAATTTATTAAACAAAATTGAAATTTATAATAAAAAATAATTTAATTATATACTTGTTCTGCCAGCACATATTATACTTCAAAACGATTTCAATTATTATGAAAAAATATAAGAGAAACGTTATGACACATTAAACAATTGAGATTACATATAAAAATGTATACTATTGTATTCCATAATAAAAATCTATACTAAGAATCTACCATAAAAGATTAATATGTGTAAAAAATCAAAACGAAGAGATTATTTTATATTTTTTACATCAAAATAAGTGCAATGCGGCATGCAACATAATTATACGTTTAATATTAATTACTAGCTAAACCTACTGTGAACTACCTAGGTTATTTCAGATTTGATTAACCAAACTATTTATAATCAACGATATTATCAATGCGCAATATAATATACTGATATATAGTTATTATTAATAAATATGTATGATAGTATACTCGTAAAAATTAATATTAAATTAGATGAATCGACATGAATAATAATTACATCAAGGTAATACATAACTGTAGTTATATATAATAATTTATAGTATTACATATATGTGATATTGTAAAGTTACAGTTTGATTTCGTAATCATAATTTATTACATATCTACCAATAGATTTCATGTATGATAGGGTACCCACACGAGACTAGCAATAGAAATTTGAAACATATTTTAAAATTAATATCTTACACTTCGTCAAATTGTCCATAAATAACCACTTCGAGATCATAATTAAATAGTATACAATAATTATTAGATATTTTATACAATAATTATTAGATATTTATTACAAAAATAAAATTATATGTATGTATACTGTTTATAATAATTAATAACTAGAGTCCGGATTTGTATGCATTTATATATTTGTAATGAGTGTATACATTTCGATGGGAGTAAGAAATGTGGACAATCTGTGTAACAGATAATGCATAGAAAAAAGTTTATTTTGCATATAAATGCATATTTTAGAGATGACTGCATATTTGAAAATTTTTGCATATTCAAGTATATTTTGTACAATAGTCAATTATTTTGTTTCAATTTCATCGTAGAAATTATTAGTTCATTACGTATGTTGGGAAATAATTGTTATTCTCCGTATGTTATATTTTTGGACAGTTTATGTTAAAATTATATCTCGATTATCGCAAGTCGCAACGCTGACATCAGTAGATGTGGAAAGCTCGTTTAGTCTGTATAAACATATACTGAGTGATAGAAGGACAAATATGACACCTGAGCACATGGAAAAATATATTATTGTCAACTCTTTTTATAAAAATTAAAAATCATACATTGTATCTATTTATCAAAATATTTTTTATTAATAACAAAATTATGTTTTTATTGGCTTAAATTGTTTTTTTTATAAAATTTTGTATTTTTTTCATAAATATGTACCAAAGATATGGTATAAGAATATAAATTACATTTTTATTTTTTATTATTCTTAATTAAAGTAATTGTTTTATTTGTTGAATATATTTTTAAATATTTACTGTTCTTTAATAAATGTTTAAAGTCGATGTCTATAATTAAAAAATTAAGTTCATCTATTTTTGTTGAATTATTATTTATAGAAGAAATTAAAAAAAAAAAAAAATATTAAAATGCATATATTATGGGTATAAGAACATATTTTTGCATATTATTAAAAAAAAATAAGAGCATATCAAGTGCATATTTTAAAGTTTTTTGATGCATAAATGCATACTATTTTAGCCTTTTTGAGTGCATACAAATCCGGACTCTATTAATAACATAATATGCATATGTATTTTATTTTTGATAAGTACTGAAATTATTTTTTGTACAAATTTTACTATAATAGGTGTTTATAATATCAAATACTAACAAGGTACATGTATGCATGTACCACAACAAAGAAAATATTGTTTTTCAATATTTATGTGGTGCTACCTATACTAAATACAAATAATAAAAAGTGAAACATCAATACATCAATCACTACCGCTATACCGTAAAAGAAACAACTTAACTTACTATAATAAAAATAAAATTCAATACTTGTCCCATTGAATATTCAGTATGGTAAAATGTCGTTATACGAAAGTGAAGTAAATACTATGTAATATTATCGTCTTTATATGATATACTTTTTAATTGTTTACTCAATTCCCTTATACAATATAAAATTATAAGACTAGCGCCACCTGTACGGAATCATACACACAAATGTGAATACACTCTCAATGTTTGTCCGCCATATTGCGTTACGTCCGCGTAAACATGACGCTACACTATATTATAGTTTATTGAGCGGTAGATGTCGCACAACATACATTAAGATTACAATAATACGTTATTTTTTACACAACTTGAAACAAAAATTAATGTTTGAACAAAGACTATCTGACGTATGTCAGACTGTCAGAGCATATCATTATACTGTACTTTGTATTCTACACAGTGCACAGTAAATTGTTTCGAATAAAAAATCGAATTCACACACAAATGTGCTTATATTATTACACAAATAATACTTAGGTATCTAATACCACTAGGATACAGATTGGTTCACCAAACGTATAATCAATTCTTTTTTTTTGTCTTTAATAATGCACTTGTTCAAAATCTAATTTTTAAACATTATTGAATGCCACGCTCTTAAATACTTAAGATTTGTTTGTGCTTATTGTTGTGTTCAGATACAACCATTTATTTCTCAATTGAGAAGTGCTCCTTTCTAACCGTAAATTATTCAACGAATATTTTTCTGAAAATGTCAACGTGTCAAAATAAAAATTCAAACGAATGGTTTTTGAGTTATTAATTATTAGTTAATTTAGTGTACTAAAGGATACCACGACTATGATAACTACGATCACAGGTAAACCTAATGAATACAGAATAAGGATCGTGGTACGTGGATGGCAGCTGATGATTGACCATATTATAATGATGTCGCAAACAGAGTCATGGAGTATACGTCTACCCACTCGCATTTCAAATTCTAATGTCATTTCATTAATTTTGATGTATAATATTTTGATGGTTCAGATTAAAGATTGGTATATCATGTTGTGGGCGTTCCACTAATAATCACCGAACGGTACAAGAGGAAAGTTACAATTTTTAACGTGTAGCAGATATTTTCTGACAGAGTGACAGCTGTCATATCGATGGGTTTTAGTTTTATAATTATCTGTCTGTACAAATTTTTATTTGATCAATGCAGTTATAGACACCAGTGACGCCCAACCCTATTACTAGGTGTACCAGTCGCTACACCTTGAAAATAAGGGGTGGGTAGGTACTGGGTAATGTATAATAACTCTTTAAAAATGAATACACCTTATTCTGACAAAACACAGATTATATTGGTTGGTACTTTAATATTGATTAATATTATCAATTAAAATATAATAAAATGTATAAAATAATATAATTTTGATTTTCAATTAGATAATCTTCAAAATATAGTCATGTAATATTTTTGTATATTTTACAATTCAAGAAATTGTTCCGATAATCTAATTGGAGCGGTAACCGAACCACGTAGGTACACAAGTCACTGACAAGACGTGGTAACGTACGTCACGTAATGTATTCTTAGATAAGATTGACCGATACAGACAAGCTAACATAATACCAGGTATTATAGGTCCAACAATAATTGTTATGTATCGTGCTGTTTTTAAATACGTTTTTAAATTATTATGTAAGCTCAACACTTGATTAATAAAATAAAATATTGTGTCATCGATATTGCTATTAAATATACTATTCAAAAATACTAAATAAGATAAAAAATATTAAATTCATAACTCATCAATGATTACCAAACATCATACTTGTGAGTATAAAATAATGTGTTAAGTATAAGTATAGAAAGCACAAATTACCAAATCAGTATAATCAATGAACGACACAAATTTGTTGCAATTTTAACTATACAAAATAATATTCACATTTTCGTAATGTTGATTTGACAAATAACATCAAAATTATGCTTCAAATATTGAAAAAAAAATAATGAATATGAATTTTTTATGCAATTATAATACATATCTTATAAGTAAACGACGAAACTTGTATTCAATTTGTAAACTTTTCGATTCGTGAAAAAACTATTTGATTTTATACATTGAAAAATATACAATAATTTCAAATCTTTATTAATAATTCAAAAAAAATCAACATAATTTGTGTATTGTATGTTGTTTAGAAAATGCTTATATATAATTGATATTTGGTGAAAATTTCCAGCAGTAAAATATTATGTTAATTATTTAATAAACAATATTACGCAATCCAAGTAGGTAACATGAAAATATAAACACGTTTAATGATAATTCAAGTGTGCTTGATTTAGTTACATTTTTTAAGCAGCCTATATATTTATATAAACTATAATTTATTATATTAAATATTATAAAAAAGTTATTATTCCATTTATTTGTTTATTATGGTAATATTAATGTTGTCATTATTGGTTTTGTATATTGGTAGCTATAAGGGTAAATCCATACAGAAATATGGCGTTCAAACAAACAATTATGTTTATGTAGATTTATCGTATTAAAAAAGAATAAACAACAAATATTTAAAATGATTGCATAATTATGTGATAAGTTGATAAAATTTAATAGTTTTAATTTCAATATCTAATCAATATTTATCCAAAGAAATAATATTAAGAATAAAATTATTTCGTTTAATGTAAAGCTTTAAATAGGTATCCTGCAAGTCCACTGCTTTACATTAGGAGTCAAGTGAAATACTATTTTGGGTGTTTGAAATTTGAATTTAATGATAAATCACTGTATATGAAAAACGATTCTAAGCGGAAACAATCTGTGAACAAAAATCACCAAGTAAGTTACATATATTTTTTTGGTATAGCTATTAAAGAATTATTTTTAAACTTTTAGTGTTACGACAGGTTGATATATTTTTTTTCGAAAATATAGCGTTTATTTCATTATGTTATAAGCCCATGAAATTCACGAAATTATATCTGATTCACGCTGATTTTATGGGATTAATGAGAATTTTATGTGAAAAGCCCACGAAATTCATAAAATTTTGGAAGTTTGATTTTAATGGATTTATGAGAATTTTAAAATAATATTTCATGATATACAAGGAATTTTAACAATTCACTCTGATTTTATTGAAATATTAAGGAATTAACCAATGAAAATACATAGGATAATAGCTTAATAAATCAATTAATCTGTAAAAATCAGTGAGAAACTACTAAAATTCTGTCAATTTCATGTGCCAATAATTTAAAAACTCCATAACCCCGTAAAAACAGTGAGAATTCAAAAAAAAATTCCTTGAATATCATGCTCCAATATCTTAAAAACAACATAGCTCCGTTATAATCATTGAAAAACTATTAAAATTCTGTCAATTTCATAAGATTACTGCATTAAAATCCCATTAAACCATTAAAATCAGAGAAAAACTACAGAAATTCCTTCAATCATATGGGATAAGATGTAAAATATGCCATTAATCCATTAAATTCAGTGAAAAACAATTGAAATTCTATCAATATTAAAGGAAAATAGCCAAAACTCACATTAAGCAATTAAAATCAGCGATAAACTACTGACGCTCCTTCAATTTTATGGGAAAATAACATAAAAATCCCATAATTCCTTTCAAATAGATGAGAAATTACTAAAATTCCTTCAATTACAGTGAATAATAGCTATATAATCTTATGAATCCTTTAAAACCAATGTGAAACTAATGAAAAACTGTCAATTACATGGGAAAATAGACAAAAAATTTCATCAATCAATTAAAATTGGTGAGGAACTACTAAAATTCACTCAATTAAATAGGATTAGAGCATAGTAATCCTACTTTACCATTCGAATCTGTGAGAAACTATTGAAATTCCTTCAATTACATGGAATTGTAACATAAAAATCACATTATTCCATTCAAACCAGTGAGTAACTACTATAATTCCTTCAATTACAGTAAATCATAGCTAATAATTCCAATGAATCTGTTAAAATCATTAGAAACTACTATAATTCATTGAATATCATAATCCAATATCCTAAAAATCCCATTAATCTGTAAACATTAGTGAGAAACTATTAAAATTCCTTCAATTACATGGGATTGTTGCATTAAAATCCCAATTATGTATTAAAATCAGTAAGAATCTACTAAAATTCCTTTTATCATATGGGAAAATATCTTAAAAATCCCATTAATCCATTAAATTCAGTGACAAACTACTGAAATTCATTCAATTACAGTAAATAATATATAAATAATCTTATGAATCTTTTAAAATCAATGTGAAACTGCTAAATTTCGTTCAATTTCATGGGAAATTAACATAAAAATCCCATTAATTAATTAAAATCAGTAAGAATCAACTAAAACTCCTTTAATCATATGGGATAATATCTTAAAAATCCCATTTATCCATTAAATTCAGTGAGAAACTACTGAAATTCATTCAATTACATTGGTGACTAGCAAAAAAACTCCATAAATCCAGTTAAAATCTGTGAGGAACTACTAAAATTCCTTCAATTACATGGAATTATAGCATAAAACTCCCATAATTCCATTCAAATAGATGAGAAATTACTAAAATTCATTGAATATCATGATTCAATATCCTAAAAATCCCATTAATCTGTTAATACTAGTTAGAAACTACAGAAATTCATTTAATTTCATGGGAAAAATGACAAAAAATTCCATCTATCATTTAAAATCAATGAGAAACTACTAAAATTCCTTCAACTACAGTAAATAAGAGCTATAAAATTCTATGAATCTGTTAAAATCAGTGAGAATCTACAACAATTCCGTCAATTTCATGGCCCGATAACCTATAAATGACATTAACTCAAACAATCAGTAAGAATCTACTAAAATTCCTTTAATCATATGGGATAATATCTTAAAAATCCCATTATTCCCTTAAATTCAGTGAGAAATTACTAAAATTCATTCCATTACATGGGATTGTATCATAAAAATGCCATTAATGTATTAAAATCAGGAAGAATCTACTAAAATACCTTTAATCATATGGGATATTATCTTAAAATTCACATTATTCCATTCAACCCAGTAAGTAACTACTATAATTCCTTTAATTACAGTAAATCATAGCTAATAATTCCAATGAATCTGTTAAAATCATTAGAAACTACTATAATTCATTGAATATCATAATCCAATATCCTAAAAATCTCATTAATCTGTAAACATTAGTGAGAAACTATTAAAATTCCTTCAATTACATGGGATTAGAGCATAAAACTCCCATAATTCCATTCAAATAGATGAGAAATTACTAAAACTCCTTCAATTATATGGGATATTATCTTAAAAATCACATTATTCCATTCAACCCAGTAAGTAACTACTATAATTCCTTCAATTACATAGGATTATACCATAAAAATCCCATTAATGTATTAAAATCAGTAAGAATCTACTAAAATACCTTTAATCATATGGGATATTATCTTAAAAATCACATTATTCCATTAAATTCAGTGAAAAACTATTGAAATTCAGTCAATTACATGGAATTATAACATAAAAATCACATTATTCCATTCAACCCAGTAAGTAACTACTATAATTCCTTCAATTACATGGGATTAGAGCATAAAAATCCCATTATTCCATTCAAATCAGTTAGAAACTACTAAAATTCCTTCAACTACAGTAAATAAGAGCTTAAAAATCCCATGAATCCATTAAATTTAGTTAGAAACTACTGAAATTCATTTAATTTCATGGGAAAAATGACAAAAAATACTATGTATAATTTAAAATCAACGAGAAACTGCTAAAATTCATTGAATATCATAATCCAATGTTCTAAAAATCCCATTAATGAATTAAAATCAATAAGAATCTACTTAAATTCCTTTAATCATATACGATTATATTTTAAAAATCTCATTAATCCGTTAAAATCAGTGACTACTTACTGAAATTCATTCAATTACATGGGGTAAAAGCATAAAAATCATAGTATTCCATTCAAATTTGTGAGAATCTACTAAAATTCCTTCAACTACAGTAAATAAGAGCTATAAAATTCTATGAATCTGTTAAAATCAGTGAGAATCTACAACAATTCCGTCAATTTCATGGCCCAATAACCTATAAATGACATTAACTCAAACAATCAGTGAGAAACTACTAAAATTCTCTCAATTCCATGGTATAAGAACCAAAGAATCCCATTTACCCATTAAAATCAGCTACGAATTACAAAAATTCCCCAATTTCGTGGGATTATAACATAAAATTCCCATTAATCCTTTTAGATCAGTGAGAAACTACTGAAATTCCTTGAATAGCATGATCATTTTTAAACCCGTTTAGCAAATAACTTCAATCATACTTTATATTCAAATCGTATTGAAAGTTAGTGTACTTAAAATTGATAGCTTAATGTTTAGTTTCTTTTTCTTAAGAAAAACAGTACATTTTTAGGTCAAAAATCTGTATTGATGATATTTAAAATAATCTAAATGTATCTGATCACATCCAATAATAATAGATTGTTCATATATTAATTTTTGTTTTTTCTATAATATGTCAGTGATTTAGTGAAATCAAATGAAATTATTTCCATAAATCAAACTATAACCAAAAAACACTTATTGAGACTAGGTCTTTAGACTAGGAAGATAAGGTCTTTCGGGGTTATCGCGAAACGTTATAATTTATTGTAGTTATTCATTCAATAATAATAATACACAATCATTTGAGTAAAGAATTGTTTTCTGATCACGATTTCGATCAAATTAGGTCGCCCACGAGTTTTCAAATGTAAATCATTTATTGTTGTGAGTGTTGCATCCAATGATTTCTAAATGGGAGGAGATTCTTCATTAAATACTGACATCCTAAATATCGTATTATTTTTTCTTATCTAGCCAGTAATCGAATTAAAAGTGGTGGCTAAATATATAAATTAAAAGAAATTATTACATGATCATGACTCCTAACTTAACCTAGGCTCATGTTTAATAGATATATAATTTATTTAGAAGTATCAGGTATAGCCTATCTAAAACTGATCAATTAACCGGATTAAAAAATGAGCCTATAAATGTCGTTTTAGCAATGCGCCTATACCGCAACACGCAATAAAAATTTATATAAGTACAAACTAAAATGCAATATTTGCCTATTGACGTTACGACATTACATAATAATATGACGTTATAATTGGACAATTTAGGAAAATAGTACAGTAAACAATAATCGTCTGCAATTTCAATTGAATACAGCATAATATATATCTTATACGTTTTTATAAAAATTGGCGGGGTGGCTTGCGTGCAATAGTTGATGTTCAGCATTTATACCGTATACTGCAGATTATGTATTATCTTTTTTGATCTGCCGTGTTATGAACAAGATCAACCATGTATATCATACAGTTATGACATACTATTTTCGTCATTAAAATACATGTACTCACCTGTTTAAAACGTATATGCAAACAGTTCTAATTGTATAATATCGTTTATTAAATATACAATGTTACGAAGAAAAAAAATTATGTATTATTTAGAACATTACAGTTCGTATAATTTGCGTACACTTGCCTATATTATTATTGTTGTTATTTTTTGTGAATATTTCTGTGGTATAATTTGAGTACCCCTGAAGATGTTATCCATATAGATATGCACGTTGTATTATATGTATAGGTATATATATATATATATATATATATATATAGCTAGGCACACTCATTTACAACAGAACGACGGATGCTGCGGTGGCGGCACTAGCAAACGAGAGAGTATAGGCACCTATACATATTATTATATAGATGTATATATATATAATAATAATATACACCGCGTGCTCTCGTTGGGTGTTCCTCGCCTAAACATCAAACGCACCGACTGGGACTCTAGTCATTAGCATCGGTGGAGAGGTCCCGCACTCAGGTGACACCTCTGACCGCTCGCGCGCGCGCTCGCGCCTGTTCGTATATAGTCTAGGTATCTATATACAATATACATAATATTATATATAATACATAACTATATGATATACACTATTATATAATGACATCCGTGAAAAAATGCGCAGTACCTGCATGTGTATAATATGTGTATATATTATTATTATATTAGGTGCCTATACTATTACGGACCTAAACTCCTAATATTATTGTGCACGGTCTGATTTCCTCTTAAGTTTTGCCGTATAATATAGGTATAAGCAACGGTCTGAGTATTATACTATATGTACGCACTCGAATCTTTGTTATAATTCACGACGAGCAAAACTCGTGTTTTTCGTTCGTTCAGTTTTTTTTCCAACACGATAAATCACTTCACTGCAGACTCCGCCGCCGGCCCGCTTCGTCATCGAATATAATGTACATGAACACTTACATTATAAACGTTGTATATATGATATAGATGTACCTATGCTATAGATCTGCGTAAATTTACAATAATAAATAATATTAATTAATATTATGTATATCATATGCATAAACACGTGACTTTTTTTATTGGTTTATCGTGTACGTATACGTTTGTATTATTATAATATAGGTATATTGTGTATAGTTGGTTTTACACACTTAGGTAGGTTAATAACACCAGGTACGTATTCAAAGGCGGCGGGGATACAAATCTCCTCCTCCGAAAATTAATTTGTATTATGCTATAAAAAAAAAATAGAGGAGTATTCAAATGTAGATGCATCATGAATTGTTTTAAAATTTAAAATTTAAGATTTGCAAGATTTAGTGTTTTTTTTATAAATATATTTATTACTTTATGAAAATGTTAACGTAGAAGTTAAAATATTGGCATCTAAATGGAAAAATGTACCAAAAAAATCCGTTCAAAATTGACTACATTGATTGTAATTTCTTATGATTATACACAGTTTTATAAAAATTTTAGACACATTACTTGCTACTAGTGGTGTCACTAATATCTGGATTCCAATACTATTCGGATAATCCGGATATCCGAATCCAAATAATAAACGTATAAAATCCGAATTATCCGAATAATTCGAATAATCCAGATATTTTAAACTATAAATATTTGCTAAGACATGATCTATATTCTATAATATGAAATATAATATTATTAACTACTACCAACTGCATCAACCATCAACATATTTTTAAAACCTTCCTTTATAATAATTAGATTAGATATATGAATATTTAAATTATTCGAATTATTCGGATTATTCGGTTATTAAATTTTGGATTCGGATATCCAGCTGAACGATTTTTCTAAACTTTATACGGAGACTCAAAATATATTTATAAAATAATATGAGACAAGTTAGACTTACTGAATTTGGCTCTCTTAACACGTCATACTGAATCTTTAATATAAACATCTAAGAGCTTATATGCCAGGTTATTTGCCAGATTACCTCGAAAATACCACTTACAACTTACTCTTATAATTAATTTTTGGACTATTTTTCATTTATTTAAATGACACTCATGTATATAAGTAATAAAATATTTGTAATATTAATTGTTGTAAATTTGTTATGACCCTCCTAGATTTTTTTGTGTAGGTACGTGCCTGTATAATAAATACACATTTAATGTTATACAAGTATACAACAAATTTGTATTATATAACAATTGATAAATGTCAAATTTTTATTTGTAAATAATATTATAAAGTATAAGATATCTTAATACTTAATAATATATATAACTTCGATTGGTTACCAATGTAAAAATGTAATATAGACAGTACAAGAGTATCATATTATAAATGATATTAAAGATTATTTAATTGTATAATAATCGTATGATTATCGTACATGGCACGTTTGGTGGTAAAAGACGTTAGTATGGTTGAAATAATTTGACATTATTATCTCTCTTAAAATAGTTGTCGAAACAGAATTTGAATATAAAGTATGGGGATATACTAAATAATTCAAGGTACTTTTGTACGTGTGATTACCGAGTAATTGTTATTATAAAATACATCATTGGTCCGTGCCAAAACTACCGTCAATCACTCAAGCGGCAGCAGAGTCTAAAATATTGAACATTATTTATAGTGTGTATGACGATAGGTCCGATATAATCCAATCCGTCGCAACTGATAGGTACCATTACCGAAAGTCAAATCTTGATAAGATAACAAATTATATTTTCATACTTAAAACACGATTCTAATATGAGCCACCTGCAAACGATCGATGTTCGGTCAAAGAGGACGGCTCTTCGTAAAAAATAGGGATAAAAAAGTCGATGTCATGTTTGAAATATATACGACTGAAATTTTTTTCATGAACAAACGGCATTCCTTCAATTAACATGTTTCGCATGAGTTTGCGTCATGTAATTTAACAGCTGGAAAACAACTAAACGAGTATATTATAATACGCTACCTACCTGTGCATTATTATTATATATCTCATGATATTGGTATAACAGTCAACAGCGTGATCTATTGACTGAAAGCAATTTACCGATAAACGGCTAAATCACCTATACTTGATAATTATTGTGTGACCTTGTTATATATCTTGTTACCTTGCTAAATTTGTCGAACAAAAATGTTTGCCTGTAGCAGTCATAATATAATTGAAGGTTTAAGGTTTAAATCGAATCAGCCATTCGTATATAGCCATCAGTGGTGAACATTCAGTTCTCTCGCCTTAATATGCAAACATTTATATTCACCTGCCGGAGAAAATTTTGTAAATGTGAATACTGGTGCCCCCCATACCAAATGAACGGAACCTCTTCACTTCTAGAAAATATGTAGCTATTAGGGGAATCTCGGTGGTCATGTCACCCGATAACAAAAACAAAAGCAAATAATTTCTATTAAAATTTTTCATTGGATTTAAGGACATTTTTTGGCTGCTACTGCGATTTTGCCGGCAGATCACACTGTTGAGTGTGTTACCTATTACGTTTACATGTCGAGGGGAAAAAATGATTATAGTACGACGACCGCGTCGCGTCTGCCGGCGCAGATTTATGTGTCGTCCGGGACCGTTTGTCGAAAGCGTCGGCGGCGGAGACGGGAGCCGCGCCGACACGGATCACTCGCTGCCGGATAAACTGTCGCGGCGGTGGCGGCGGCGGTATCTCAGACACACACGCCGCGAGCACACGTGCGGTGTATACCATAATAATAATATACTAATATTATAACATTGGCGGCGCCATCACTCACGTCAGGTCGGCCGTGTAAAAAATACGCTGCGGCACAATACGTAGCGGTGACGATTTATTATAACAACAAAACGAGGACGGCTATACGAGTTCGAACAGCGTTTCGTACGATGTGTAGATACGCACCACGTCGATACTGATATGCGCGCGCGTTTGTATACAGCGCACACAGAGAGATCGGTTGTGACTCGTGACAGGCATTTATTGTATTACCATAGATAATTATTTTCATGATTAAAACGACACTAGTACGCGCCCAAACGCCGATCATGATACTGTTTTATATAGTTAGTGTAACGTGTAAAACACTGATTTAAGTGGTCCTCATCAATAGGTGATAGGAGAACCTCATCTGCGGCTCGATGTTAGCGTATCAGTATTTTTTATGCTCGACCGGATGACTGAGCCGTGGACACTCGTTCACGACTCCAATGACACGCGCGGGTAATGATTTTATTTTCCCCGTTTAATCAAAATTTTAACGTACCCTCACGCATAATGCTAGAAACTTCTGGGAGAATACAAGAAAATAAGTCACCGGTCCAATTTAAGTTTTAGCTAGGGACCTATAGACTCATTACTAACTGAAAGACCTGCCTCAGATCACACATTATTATGTATGATAATACAATATGAGTTACGACGTATATTGTTCCTAGTGAAGATCCGTTGTTGGTGACAGCTATAATAATATTATGCTATTATAAGCAGTATTTATATTATATATGTGTAAGGTTTTGTGAAGACAGACACACACGTGGTATAATAACTGTATTCCTGTTTCTGGAACTTTGATGGAACAGCGCTACTAGCTATTTAGATGGCAACACATCCGGGCAGAAGAGGCAATATGCCAATAAATGGTCGACGTGTGTGTGTGTAGAGTATGATATACCAGTGTTTGTTCCCAAACATTGTTGTTAAACGCAACCTTTTTGAATGAAAGATTTTTCATAACACCCTTCCCAAAGACAGACAAAACATTGCTTGACACAAGAAATAAGCACCTATTACTATAATTTATAATATTTTTAATACATTATAAAATATGTATTTTGGGTTTAGGAATTGTTTTTGGACCAGATAATATTGAACGGAAACGGGAGCAGATAATGACACGACGGTGCACACGCTTTGGGAACTACTGGTGTAGACGATAATATTATGATTATACTCTACAGACTATATAATATACACAATACACACATACATTTATATTATACGTGTAAATTAGGCGGCACTAATGTAATTATGCGTAATTATAAAATGTGTTTTATAATTTTTTTTAATTTTTTTTTTCCGACCATGATTACAAATTGTAAAACATACAAAAAATGTGTTTCTCTTCCGCAGATCTTTCCATATCCTTATCATCGCAGGACGCTCGTTGTATTTACTCATAATTTTATATATTATAATGTACGTGATGGTAAAACTAATCAGTTTATGAAAATGTAAACAATATTGGTTAGTTAAACTAAAATTATAATAATATGTATTCAATATTCTAGCTATAAATTATAGTTACAATGGCCGTAAGTGAAAACAGTCCAATGTTTTTTTTAAGCACTTTATGATATTGATTAATATCATGGAGATTATCATTGGTTATAGTCCTTCATCACCCCTAATAATTATTTTTACTGATTTCAAGTACAAATTATTATTTATATAATTTACATTCGATATCTATTATTTACATAATATAAATTATACATGTATCTTTAAGTATTAATAAAACGAAGTAAGAAATACGCTTTTAACAAATACACATCATAAAACATTACATTGCTTGGTCATATTATTCTCTCAATAAATTTTTCATAGAAAACTCAACTATTCTACTAGTCAGTGTCTTACTTACATTATATATTTTTTTTTATAGATAATTACTACAAAAATACAATTTCAAAATTGTAAAAACTAATTATTTACCTAATATTTTTACTAAATAACGACTTGATTTTGGGTGATTTAGGAAAATTTTGGAATAGTTTTGTAATTATGTAATACTATATAATATATAGTTAATTATTGTTCACACTAATACTAAGTCACTTTAATATAGTTAAAATAATCTATATATTTATCCAAAGATATAGTAAATACAATAACTGAAAATGTAATTAAGTTAAAATCAAATATTGTTTATACTGCTAATTTTGTTTAGTTAATACATACGATCAATATTAAATACAAACATATATAAAATAGTTACGGATACTTAATAGAATTTTTTAGATACGTAACTAAGTAAAAAAACAACTTAAGTAATATAAAATAATAATATATATCAACAATGTATATCAGTTAATGGAAACTGGCAAAACAATTATGACAATTATGTGTTTTTTTAATAATTTTACAAAATTTAGATATACTTATTTTCCAAAGTATAATTTATATGATATGGCAGATCTCTAACATTTCGGAACAGTTATAAAATAAATAATAATTTTGTTTTAGGTTCATACTACTATATGTGACTATACACATTTTCCTCACGATTATTATTATTTTCAGCAATAAAAACAAATAATTGGTTATGCAGATATAGTAAAATATATGCTGTTAATAAATACATTGTACACTTTATAATTACATTACTTTTTATGATTTCTTAGGTACGTGTGATACTGCGGAAAACCGTATACGGTTCAGCAATTCTAAATTTCGGGATACCGTCCAAGTTGTTGTTAAGTCTTTGTTATTCTTGTACATTTATTCATAACTTCAAAGGATGTGTTGACTATTAAAATCACTTAATTAGATATCCGGATCGTTAAAGATAACTATACCGGAAAAAAACTTCTGTAATTTGGTAGTTTGTATAATGTATATTATAAAATAATATGTCTGCGCGTTATAAGGGCCAAGTGGGAAAATCGGTCATGGTGAGAAGTGCCGGGGCATTGTGCACACCGCTTTGTCAGTATCCAACGTATACAATTCTCATTAAGCTACACTTGATGAAGTACAAAATATATAATATATTATTATAACCACGGATTAGTTTATCACCTGATCTGTATTAATTAATCTTGCTTCCTTAATTATTCGTATTTTGTAGTATCTACTTAATTATTGTATATAGTAAGTCTGTTCGGTGATAAAAAAAAACCAAAAATATAATATAATATATTAATATATCGATTTACTATTTAAGTTAAAACAAGTAAGATAGAACGTGATTCATTATACCTAATATAAAGATATATATGTGTAAAATGTTGAACTAAATCAACGTATTAAAGTCCATATAAAATGGTAGGTTTATACTATTACTTCTTCCTACACTCAAAAAAGTGTCTAAGAAAAATTATAGTAAAACATATTATAGACCATAGTGATTTATAAAATAAAAATATTAATGTACTATCATTATTTTTGATTAATTTACGCGCGAATTTAAAGTTAAAGAATACAATTTATATTTTCAAGTATTATATGGGACGTGTATATATTATTGTACGCGAGATTACCCATGAACTTTTTAGTAAGATAATAAAGTACGGTTATAAAAATCTGATAATTTCTTATTTGTTAATACTGTATACTTATGTATATAGAGCTACTGTAACGGATACTTAATAAAAATTTTTTCTACTCAGAATTAAAAAGGCTTAACATTTATAACATAATCACTAAACATCATATTGCATATTTGCATTATATATATTATACTCTGCATTCTGCAGAATGAAAAAAAAACCTATAGAATATTATATTTTATAAAAATCACGTTTAAGTAAATAATATACATAATACTAAACTATACCTACATAGTATAATATAATATATTATCTCATTTCCAAAATATGCTAAATAGTTTAAATTTAAAAAAGAATCAATCTGCGTGGGTATATTCTTTAAAATATATTATAATTTCCGTTGTTGTTGAAGAAAAAATAAAGTAATATTATAATAAGATATAGTTAAGCTCTGTCTGCTTTTCATTCTAGTTTTAAATTACCCAGTTATAACAGCGATTTAAATTAAATTAGTGCGTAGGTATACAGATGTCACAGTGTAGTTATATGTAATAATCAACATGTGTTTACTTTTTAATTAAAAGAATAATGATTTATAAAAGACATGAACGATAACGATTTTTTTTTTTTTTTTGGACCAAGTTCCAAGAAGCTAAGAAAATTTAAAATGCAATTTATCACTGGCACTCGGCAACGGTTTTTCAAATTGCTTGACGAGTTCCCTGTTTCTTTCTCCCAAGCATTTGATGTGCGCACCGTTGACGTTTACTAATGGACTCGTTTAACCAAAAACTAACAAGAAAATATAAAGGAAAACGAGTTGGCACAGGGCCTGCACTGAATACACACGGGCTGCTTTACGTGTGGCTGTCGGCTGTTTTACACTCGAGACCATAGCCCCCCGCATCTCATTATAACGGTTCGTTTAGGACCAAAACGCTTTGCGAGCTATTTCGAGAATTATATATCTCTGTGTGTACGTAGTATTCTTGTAGGTATGCATGTACTATATATATATATATATATATATATATATATATATATATATATATATATTATATTTTAATATTTCTGCCCCAAAATGTCAAAATTCGTAAAAACATATTGAACCAAAACTGTCGGATAGTCAAAATAGTAATAATAACTATAATAGGCATTGTCCATATAACAAAGTTTCGTCATCATTGTTTCTGACTATAAATAATTTTGTTGGTGGTTATTTAAATCGCGAGGATATTAAATTATATATAGGTATATATTATAATAATTGATTCTAAATCTCGCGGCACTTCTATCCAAGGTAATAATTTACGGCAGTACATAATACGACCGTGAAATTTATTGAACCCCAGCATCTCCGACAATATCAACATATTAATATAGTAGCCATTCCTGAATTTAAAATATCTCATAAAGTTATTGAACCTCGAAAATATTGAACAATTATAATATACGACGCAATTGATTGAAAGAAATCGTCCCTACACAGCACACGCGATCATATTATATATATTATCTCAGTGGACGTTTGAAGGTCGAGATGGCATTGTGATGTAGGTATTTTGCAAAAACGAAATAGCTTGTAAACGTGTTGTGTATTATAACGCAGTTTGGTTCCGTCAATTATGTGTGCCAGTCTGCAATAATCCATCAAAAACCTCGGTTTCCAAATTGCAGCGGCGGCGATGTCTTGAATACTGTCGCCCGCCAGCTGTCTATTACAGTATTGCATACGTCGTATGTATCTCGCGTATATGAGCATAACGCATTTGAACGATGATTGAAACGCACGAATTAGACACACAGTATAACATTTAAAAAATAGATTGTAAATGCGAATACAAATCCAAAGAAGCGCAGAGAATTGTTAAGAACACGTACGGTTCTTTGTTGATGAAAACAATATCTATTCGTCGTCTTGTGTGTAGTTTTACCGCACATATGACAAACCAAAATATTTTAATATACATTTGAAAACATCCACGTCATTATAATGTTAAATATAGAAAGATCTGATTATATATTAAGTATAATTATCGTAAACAGGCGCGGATCTAAGGGAAGAGGGTTAAGTGGCTTTAGACTACCCTTTGGACGTTTTATATATTTTATATGTACCTAATGAATATGTCTTAATATAAACATTTAAAATGTAAATATAATTATTATTGCTGATATATTGCAAATAAAATGTCATCTGAACGAGTAAAAATCGAAAAGTCGTAGTTTCAAATGTTATCAATCAATAAGCGTATAATATGGAAATTATAATCAAAAATATACACTATTATATTTTTTGTCTTTCTGTAAATAAAAATTAGCCCATCTCATATTTCATATTTTTAGACCCGCGCTTGCTTGTAAAGTTCTGTTAAAAATAAATTCACGATTACTCTTGTCTCCTATTACACGTTGTTTTATGTTATATTAGGTACATGATTTATCATATTAGCTATTTCCGCAACTAGCCGATTGGACTTCTTAGCTCGATTCCGGTGCAAAGCAAATAAGAATATCTAGAAAACTTCACTTAAACCAGCTCATCATTATCTCTGTATTCAAACAAAATTTAAATTAAATATAGTCGAGAGTGGGCGCCAGCCATCAAACCGGTCACCGTTACACCGTACAGTATACTCGCACATAAGTTGTAGACTTACTACTATATATACAGTTTACTATATTCGCATCGAATAAATGCTTTTTTCAATAAATTTGTGCAGGTTATGCGCTCGTTCGGTGGCACGTCTATAGTCTATAGACGTTATCACACGCAGCAATATTAGCATATATTATTATATGCGTGCAGCAGAGAACGATATTATACAATGACGTCGAGCGCGTGGCAAAAATAAATAAACGCGCGATGACGGGCCCGGTACACGCGGAGATGTACCGAAATGATTAATTGATGACTCTGCGACGGCGGCGGAAAACCCTCCGCCAGACGTGGACCCCCGCGCCGCCGACTATATACTCCCGAGTCCGTATATGCATAATATAACGTTATATATTATTATTATTAATATACTTCGACGGTGCAATATAATATATAAATTATTATAATATTGTTATTACGGGCAGTAACAATTAAAGCGATAATCATGACGTGTCGAACGCTGCAGGTAGGCATCACAGTCGAGTGGGTATATACGAATAAAGATATCAAATTATACGGACTCCAGGGGCGCGTACTGTATAGGTTTCCGGTGTCGGAATAATAATAATAATATACTCGCGTTTGTATTATTATTATTATTATTATTATTATTATTGTTGTTGTTATACGTATTATTTACACGTTTCGTTTCCTCCCCCGCTACACGGTTGTAGAGCTGTCAGGTATATACGGAGAGAGAGCAATCAAAACGAATGCGCGCGCGATGCGGCGGCAGATCTAGGGACGGCCGGGAGCGGCTCGAAAGGGGTGTGCACACTCGGCTCAGCGGGGACACCGTCGGTGGCCAACTGCCGTATAGTTATAACAATTTATCTGGTCCATAAAGAAAAAAAAATTAAAAAAAATACACGTCCGTCGCCGCGTTTGTAATTTACACGAAAAGCAATTGACACACAAACACACACACATATATATACACACACACACTAACACATACACGCGTGCTCTGCCTTCTGCACACAGTGTGTGTTTTTGAGTGTAGGTGATGCGTGTAATTTGTTTTCGTGAAAGTCTTTAAAAATAACATATTTATGTTATATACATTATACCAATTTATAACTAGCGGCTGAATATAATCAAGCTACACTCAGTGTTAAAACGTGTCCATTTCTATAATATATTAGTTAATGGTATATAAATATAAGAAAAAAATTTTCGTTTTTTATTTGTAAAATTACAATTTGAAAATTATTTTTTTACAATAAGTATTTAGGAGTTTGTTATTGGTAACGTCAGGTAACGTGAGCAGAGAAACCATCCATTAGTGATACCACATAGCTTAAGATGAATATATAAATTTGAATAATATTTATTCATAAATCGAATATATTTATTTACTCATTGCCAAATTATTCAGTTGGAAAATATTGATTAATTAAAATTAAATAATTAGTGTATAATGACAATTAGATATTTTTTTTAGATAAATAATTAATATATAATATATTACATTGTATCTGCTTATATACATTTTCAACGATATACCTAGTTTTAATTTATAAATGTACTTACCTATTTTATATAAAATTTCAAAATAAATAAATAATAAGAATATCATTAATAATACTATTATAGCTACAAATGTATATAAACTAAATAAACTATATTGTATAAACTATACAAATATAAGTTATCAGTGTCTAAAAATATTGATACTAGTCACTACTTCCTTGGGTGCTCCCGTATGGCCATTTTTTTTTATTAATTTTGTATCAGTCATGATGCATTGTTCAATATTAATTGATCTATAGGCAATACGTTTGTCTGTGTATCTGCGTATGGAATATAAATATATTTGCCAACAATAAATTATTGTAAAAACATTGGGCTTTGTTAATAATTTTCTTCGTGTGATTTCCGTCAATAATTACAGATGCTTCAAGACATCTTAAATATTAAAATATAATGTATTTGTGAATAATAAAAAAATTATGAGTGCTTAACCTACGTTTAGTACATAAAAATTAATATAGACTTTGTTTTTAACTATTTGCGATTTATTGAACCATCTATCTTGCGCGTCGTGAACACAACAATAATAATAAAGTTTAAGTACGACACATTGTCATATAACTCAGAAACAGATTTTACTGATATGCGCGCGCCTTCCGAGTTAAATCTATTAAGTGAGTATATACATTATATGTATTAAACGTTTGACAATAATTTAATAACGTATCACAAATAAATCAATGTTTTATAATCCTGCACACATTATATACGCATATAATAATATTATATAGCAATAGTGCAATATGATATACAACGAAATATACCTATATGCGTGCACGAGTAGTCGGAAAGCCCTTGAAACACTAAAGTAGGCGTGTCATTACGAATTACAATAGCTGTATAGAAAGACAGTTTTATGTTTACTACTTATTATTATTATCGTTATTATTTTGCATTTTGGAAACGAAGTTGTCAAAGAATCATATTATAATATTTTATAGAAATGCTCATCCGTCCCGTGCGCAGTACTATGATATGCACTGTGTGCCATCCACGATATTTATGTACTCCTATTAAAATGGCAATACTTGCATTAAATTAATATTACTCTTTTATAACACAATAAAGCAGACGGTCGAGCATGTCTTTAAAACTACTTACTGATCGACAAGTCGGTAAATTTATTGTCTATATGCTGAATTTTCCCAGTGGATTCGTCCAGTAATTATTCGTTGTATCGAGTCATTTCATTACTCGTGTAATAGTCGTATATAATATGTTCAATGCACAGGTACACATTACAATATATTATATTGTGTAGTAATAAGAAATGATCGTATACGTTTGAGCTTCTTTAATGAATCTATTTAATACAATAATTTTATTATTTTATTTTCAATACTTTATATTATATTTGATAGTAATGATTATATTACTCACTGCAGATCTACATCGTATATTATAAAATAATGATTGCCACTCACTATCTCAATAATATTACAATGAGCGTTTGCGTGTGGTAAATGGTACCATATTACTCAACTAATAAGTAATAATGGCTAATTATGACAAAGTGTATACGATGTACCAACAAACACCTTAACGGTGGTTAAACGATTTAAACGAAATGGTTTTCGGTTTGTTGTACCTATTACCCAAATATTTTTCATTTTTTTTAAATAATAATTATTATTTTGCGCGCTACGGCCTTGATTAAAACGTCGCATTGCATAAAAACAAAATATTCGATTTAAGTAAGAGCTGTAGGCATAATAATATCATGAGTGTATATTATAATGTATAGTGTAGCACATATAAGTATACCATTAATGCTATATATCACTTAATTTTTCATTATTAAATAATATTATGTACCTGAATATGAATTTTATCTAGAAACGATACGTCTTACGATTTCAGATAACAACTAAAATACAATATTATATTATTATAATACTATATAATATGTCTGCATAATTTCATAAATCGACTATTTGAGTGAAAAAAAACAGTTTCCGTATTTATCATTTATTTTGTTTTTAGATAATGCAAACACACGTTTTACACAAATATATATTGCAGTTTGTATGGACTATATGAATATTGAAGTATTGATCTAATAAAATTAATTTAAAAATGTAAGAAAATCGTTTTCAAAGTACACTTCATGACAAATTGAAATGCGTTCTCAAATCAAATAACTAGATTAGTTAACATATAATTGTAGAAAAATGTATAGTTTACGATAAAATTAAATATATACCACCATATAGTCTTTGCAGAGTAGAACATAAAACTACTACATACAGTTTAGCATATTACAGTACTGACTTCTGAAAATCTTATTTGAGTGTATCAACCTTAAAAATTCTGTCTTGTTCATAATATTTAAATGCTAGTTGGTTTCTCTTTAAGGCCGGTGTGCTGGCACGCGGCTTCCAGGTTCGAAGTCGGTTTAGAGTGCTTCGCTAGCAGATATTGTTGGCTTACAAGCACCTTAGCCTTCTTAACCTTTAGCTGCATCACACGTCTGGTAAGTTCAGCCGGCCATCCTCGTCACAGTGTTCATGAATAAATACTTCGAACTCAACATCACCGGATACAGTATTTTGCACTGGCTTATTCACATTGACTTCTTTAGTCTTATATGTATCATATGGATCTGCGGCAAATAGTCCAGCGGCTAATGGCCCAGCGAAAAATGTCCGGGTTCGATATTATATCAGTATCTTTGTGAAATATGATATGATTATATGATTTGTAGACATATCCTTTCAAGTATCCTGCACAAAAAACGCCAAATAAAATTCTAACAATGATGCATCACTCTAAGTCTGGAAATGCTTGTGAAGTGAAAACTAACTGAATAACCTGAAATGAACTGTTATTTAAATAATAATAAAAGAAAATAGTTTAGTTTATACATAGATACCTATCAATAAACCATATAGATTAATTTACTATTTTTGATTTTTTTTTACTACGATAAGTACAACTTATAATAAACTTTGCATTAAATTTTAAAGATTTTTCGGAATACCACATTTTTTTATAGGCATTTCAAGAAAAAAAAAATAGAAAAATCTAAAATTTCAATTGTCTTTAAATAGCTTAAAAAAAATTAAAATATTTTGAAAATTTAATCGTAAATAGATAACGCTAATATGTTTTTGAAGAAAATTTCAAGTATGATTCGTTTTTGAGTTTTAGCAAACTAAAAAAATCGATTTTGTTGAAAATTGGCTATGCGTAAAATTCCCATTTTCCGTTAATTTTTTAGGGTTTTCCTGACGTTTTTGAAAACTACTGGACATTTTTTAATAGTAACTCCCAAAGTACCAACTAGATTCATTTTCCTTTTTAAAGAGGAGCTGAAGTCAAAAATCAAAGCATTATTTCTACTTCAAAACGTGATGACAGATACAAAAAAAAAAACATACTCCATTGTAAAATCAATACATTCCTCACTCCTTTCAGAGTCTAAAATAAACATTTGTGATACTTGGTCGTGTGAGACCGCTTGGCTATTAATTGTAAACTACAGTCACACACACACACAATCACTCACAACGCATACGTTTACTCGACACGCACGCGCGTATTAAAAAAATTGCCTATATTGAACTCCTTAAAAACGGATCAATATCGAATTCTCAATATTATTTTACTTTATGTTCGATTAAATATGACACGATGTTAATTAATTACTTATGAGCCAATACATTTGTACAGAAGCAGTACAAATATTGTCAGTCTGCATATTATATGATGTACTATTTTATAATAGAATGACTGAATGTTTTCAGGTTTTATTCAACGCTAGTTTCTATGCAACATTATACAAGCCGCATATTCAATAATAATTAGCGTTCTTATAATATTGTATTAAAAATAAAATAAATTAAACTATAATTATTAGCTTTATTCTTGTGACATCATTTTATTTTATTCAATTTGCATAAATATTGTCTAATTGTTTTAGTTTCAATCAAAAGAGTGTTGGTATTACTTGTATCGAATAAACTGCAGTATTAGCTTTAATAAAATCCTCACATACGTGTTCTATAGCTAATTACCATTAAATTAAATGTGTAGACAGCATTGGTTATATTGAAAAATTAAACTTTCACTCCTTGCAAACAATGTATTCGGATATTTGAATACCCTCCAGACTCCTGAGAATTGAAAAGACATCGCGATTGAACCAATTGAACGAATCTTATAGTTTTATGTACTGAAAATATGTTAGAAATAATTATAATATTTTAAAAACAGTGATGCTATATTATACTGGTTTGGGTAGGTGGGTGCAGGATGTAAACATTAAATATATTGGATTTTTCAGATGAATCTACTTCTCATCCGTCTCCGACTATATACGGTACTCAAACACTGAATTTCCTTATCCTGATACAGTGATACACTAGGTTACCGTACGGACCCACTGCTGAACACCGAAAAAGATCTCGATGGCGATTACTTCAAGTATATTATATTGATTGGAACGATATCGCCTGCTTACTAACTAAGTCAACAATAAAATACATAGATATGCGTGCAAGATATAGCGTTTGCATGTAGGTCCATTCCTACGGCTGTATAATAAATAATATAAGTGTGATATTATAATATAATATTTGGTCGCCGGACATTAGGTGTAACTAGTAACTAGCTATAATACAGATAGAAAAAAATACGTTCAGAACGGTATAATACCATTATATTATACGTGTTTCGGGGTGCCTCGGTCGCCCGCCTGAGCCACTCGAACAATAAACACAAAAAGCGTATATAATAACAATAACATATACAAATACATCACTCGATGTGTGCGTGCGTGGCAATTGTGTGTGTGTTCGGCGGCAGCGTTTAATAACGTTTCAATCAACCAGCCGCGGTCGCGGTGTAGCACATATAATATATATATATATTACTATGTGTTAAAGTAATATAGCTGCAACGATGATGTTATAACTTATAATTCCGCATTGTGTTCGCCCGACGATGATTGATCTCGGCTCTGCGCTCGGCCGGTGGTTTTATATGATATTTATATTTTATATTCTTTTCATATAACATTTTAACATACGGAGTGATCCATTTGGATAATTTAAGGTTATTTTACAAACCGTAACACCCATTACTTTAGAAATCACTAACATTTTTCAAAATATTTCTATTACTTGTATAATCTTAAGTTGTTACAAAATAACGTTTTTAGAAAAAAAATTATAATTTTTACTGTATTTTATTATTTTCATTTTTCAAGTTTTTATTCTTTTTAATAACAACACACATTTTTAATTTCATATTTTAAGTAGAATATTGTTTGAAATATTTCGATCTATAAAAATCAAATTTTGGATAGATATTTTATTAGTTATGAGAATATAAAGCTTTTATTAATACTTATATAGTTCATAAAGTACTCATCCAAAATTCAAGTTTTATACATCCAAGCAATCAAAAATATACTTTGCTTTAGATGAAAGAATTGAGAATGCATGTTGATATTGAAAAGAATATTAAATTTTAAACAAATATAACAATACAAAAGAAAAAACATTTTTTTTAAAAAATTAACAGTTTTTAATGACTTAAAATCGTGTGCAAAATGTTTTCAATAACGTTTATGGTTTTTTAAAATAATCAATATCTTACGTTAAAATTGGATGATCGTAAGGAAAAAATAATGTGAAAGCAATTTTGGTATAGTAAACACATCGCAATAATTTTCGTTTACAAAATATCGGCCACGTATTAACGTATTCAGGTACAAAATGTACATGCTTACTTTAACATCACATACTTTTTTATACAAACAAAAATAGTATAAATAATATTGTATTACGACCACTATGCGAAAACAAACTTGCCAATACAAGTGCGGTACTTCGCATACATTCGTTACGAACGCCTTCACAATATAAGGCTGAATCCGCTGTTATTAAGTATTTATATAATATAATGTTAAATGCTGTCCGATCGGAGTGATTGAGAGGCCTATCGGTTTTCGTGTCTAATGGCTAATATTATTATACAATAAAATATATTAATATTATGTATATACCTAGTAAACGATCTCGACAAGATACGACCGAGGGCGTATATTTAGGTATATCAAACTATTTTATGCGTTGCAGGTCTTATAATATCACACAGAATCAAAAAATATATCAACGCAGCATGAGAAATGTGTAGTTATATAACGTGCCCCTATACTGTAAGTACATCATAGTATTAAGTCATTATATATTTATCATTCGGAACTACGTTGGAGCTCAGTGCATGATGATGTATACCAAAAACACACACGCGTCGAATATTTTCCTCTCCGTATAGGGTCGGCGAATAGCTTTTCAAAAGGCTCGCGCGCGACGTGTTTGCGTGTGTGTGGCCCACGTGTAATTAGTGTCAGTGTGTGTATGTGTCCGTGTGGTGTACGTGTTTAAGCGTGAGTATACGACTTGCGCACGCGCACCAGTGTTCACACACTGCGCTATAGGACGCGGTGTAATCAACACGACCGCCGCGGGTCACGCCTAGCACGCCGCCTTCGCTGGTGGTAGTACATAATATAATAATAATAATAATAATAATAATAATATAATGCGAGTAATACGACTACCTACTGCACACACATACACACACACACTTATACACGATACACGACACTAAGTTTCATAATATATACATATATGTATAAAGTATACATTTGTAATTTGTAACATACGTGTCGCTTATTTTATCATCATGATTAATATTACTATTGTTGCTGTTGTTATCGTTGTTGGGGTTAGCGTTAGACGTTATGTTCGCACTCGAGAAAGACTCTTTTACGTTTCCAAAAAACATTAAGTTCTATTTATAGAGCGTGGCCCGAGTGTGTAAATATAATATATACAGAGTGATTCTCCGCGCATTCTCACCTCCATTTTTTCAATAAATAATAAATGTATCCAAATTCTGATTTTTTAAATTTTCAAATATATTTTAAAACAATATTTTAAAATTTGTAAGATTTTCGTACTACTTATTGAACTGTGGTGATACAAACTTTAGTTTTCCAAATAAAAACACTCTTTCTTTGCTGTAAATTATTAAACGGTTAATTTTATTGAAAATGTTGATATACCTATTCTTAATCCAAAATTCAAGTGAGTATATAGTTTCTTAGTTATTGAAATGTTTGTATTAAGAATAATAGTCCTCAATAATAATAGTTTTTTTTTTTAAAAAGGTGTAATATTGGATTTTGTTTTTATTATCCTTTAACCATTTTCATAAATTATAAATAAATAATATTGATTACTAACATTTTAAAATCACTATGTAGTCTCTACCTTTTAAACCATTTATCAATGACTTATTTTCCTTACTTCATTTTCATTAGTATACAGATACAAAAATTACTCGTTTAGACTATGGTGTCGATATTTCTAAATGTTCAGAACAAATACTCGCTAAATAATTTATATAGTAGAAAATAATAATCTTATTTTAAAATTAGACGTCATTGTAACATTAAACAACACTCCTTAAACTCCTTAAATAGTACAACATTTCTCATAAATTTAAAAATATGGACTTTAAATATATTACAAAATTTCAAAAACCAGAATTTGAATTGATTTAGTATTAAATGAAAGGATAAAAAGAATGGCTGTCAGGATGCTTAGTGAATCATTCTATATAGATACGGAGTGATCCATTCATGCCACATTATAATTACTTTTTAAGTCAAAATTGGTTAATTTGGGAAAAAATGATCAAATAGTAGTAATATTTAAGTATTTATAACAAAAAACTATTAAAACGTAAAAATGTTTTAAATATCATAGTATAATCCCCCACTCAATGAAAATTTGGGGTACGCCACTGGGTGAATATGTATATTAATTAGTGTAGTATTATTATCGCAGTATATACCACACACGTAACCCGATTGCGGTCATCAATGTTTTATTAATTAACACATATTATATACAACACAATTTAAAAAATTATTAATGCGTATATTGTTTTGTTTCAAGTAACGTTCGTTCGTTATTCTTATTATTATTTTTAGCACTGCCTATTTGCGTATGTCCGCAGGGTCCTGCAGACACACACATCATGTCACATCGGGGGCCTCATATTGTGATGTGCCGGGCTGGCATTTTGGCGAACACAATCAAATTCGACATTATCATTTCATTTGCCATTACGCAACATAATGACGTCCGTAATGATCAAATTAAGAAGTATAATACCACACGCATCGAAAGATCAAATCAGTTTTTTAACCCGGCAGCGACCAAAATGTATATACCTACATCTGTCAGTCTATAAGACGCGTTTGTGTGTGTGTGTAAGCACGATGATGATGACTTAATTCGCCAGCAGGTTGCGGCGCGATCGATAGACCTTCGCTCTACTATAATAATAATATTATAATATACCTACGTGGCAGTAGTGATGGTGGTAATGCTGCCCAGACTATTCTTATGACGAATTAATTACCTTACATTGTTTTTTCTCGACTTTTTTTATTTTTTGCTGTCATATCGTATTTTCATTATTTTCATATGACTATAATTATAATTATTATTGACAGCTACCGACCGCCTAACACGCGGAGATTCATACAAGAGATAATTAAAAATACAATGATCAATTTTATGGGGTTCACGAGAAATAATCTTATTTAGCAACGTGTGTGGGTTTGACACGATAGCTTTTGTTTTCGTAATTTTATTCGTACATGTATGAATTAAACTGTAATTCTTAGGTAGATTATAATATAGCATATATTATATACTCATCCAGTAGGTACAATACATAGTGGTACCTATACCTAGATGCATAGGTATAAGTCCTAAATGTTTGTATTTACTGCTAACTTGAATATTATAATTAATGTATTAAAAATAACGGTATATTACGTAGATATTTATTTAGTATGTTAATATGTACTCATATCTCTTTCGAGATAGACATTTGACAGTTTTCAATATGTTTTCTTTTAGTTTTTTTTTTTTTTTTTTAATGTCTATTAACAATTATTTATTGGATAAAAATACTTGAAAAATAGCATACAATATTTCACATAAGTTATTTTTACAGATATGTAAAAATATTGAAACTATATATTATGTACAATTTAATTGTATAAGTTCAAATGTTAACAAATTCCAAAAAATTACAAAAATCTGCAAATCTTAATCAGTTGAAAATTTATAAAATATAAAAATTGTGTACAGGTAAAACATAAAAATGTAATAAATAATATATATATATATATATGATAAATTTTTCACAAATAGTTCATACTGAAACCTTTTATAAAAATGTATAAGCATATTTCCAAATTTGGATTAAAATTCACATTTAAACTGTATGAATAATGATATTTATTGTTTTATTATATTTTATATACATAATTATATTTTAAATTCAATGTTATTCTAAGCCATTACAGTATTATTAATAGTAAAATAAATTATTTTTATGGTATTTTTTTTTTCATTTCGATCTCCCTCATATATTTTTCAAATGTTATCATAATTTGTAAGTAGGTACTTTAGTCACAATATTACATTATATTGTATTATGTTTATATTTATATTTAATTTACTATGTGGCTTAATAATATTAATTATATTAATTTATCTTTCCAATTTCTTCATCTAAATCATTTTAAATTTAATAAAAATTACTAATTATTTTGCATTATGTATGTATGTACATTTGTTTTAATTTGTGAAAAACCAATGGCTTATAATTATTCACATTTTAAAGATCTTAAATAATAATAATGTTTAAATATGAGAATATTTTGCAAGCGAAACGAACGGCTCTGATTATATGTTTAGCTAATAGTAATTTATATTGCAATCCGTCCAAAATTTTGAAATTACTTCTTATGTATATTATAAAATTATAATTTCATAATACAATTTAATTTAAAGTTTGTGAAACGACTTTATACTCGTAACGGAGTCAATACTGATGTTCTGAAATAATATTGTGCTTTATGTACGTGTTTAAACATATTATTAAAAGTCAAAAGACGGGTTTCCTTGCGTTTCAAAACCCATATAGACATTATGCGTGTTAATATGTACAAACGTTCTTGTAGGTCAACCATCAAACACGATTCTCTGAAAATAGCGTAATATCCAATACATATATATATGTATATATGTGTACAAGTATATTGTCACACGTTATAATATTGTACACAATAATATAAAATTAAATATATACATATATCAATACCTATATACACGATATAATAATAAGAGTCTTTTAAACAACGTTTTTATCGTGTATCAATAACATTACAAATGATACGTCGTTGAAAAGTTATGGCAATAAAATGATTCGATTGCGATTGGTACCACCATGCCCATGCATCTACTCCATATAAATATTAGGTACACTACAAACAGTAGGTACGTAGTATTACTTGTAAGTTATATTACCCGTAAATCATATATACACATATATAATTTATACACCACCACGATATTTCTGTCCCGCGCACGTTGAGGTCTGTGGCGAGGGCGCGATTGAGCTTTAACATGCTATTTGGGAAAGTAGTATACGGTACTAGCTTACACCGAACGGAACCTGTTATTATGTACCTACGTGATATTATTGTGGAAAAGAAAAAAAAATATCATGTCAAAATAAGCGCATACCTATAGGAGGTCAAATATTATATTGGTCGGCATCACAAAACTTATATATAATCTTATTTTATATTACATATAGTAAACCATATTTTTTATTTATATGTTATGGCTAGGTTAATGCTTTTAAAATTCACATTTATAACAATGAAACGCACAAGAAGGGAAAAATAGCTCTGCAATAAATCAGCAAGCTATCTGGAATCATGTATAGAGAGAGTCTCTATTATATAGTATTAAAATTAAAATTAAAGCATAAGTCACGTGTGTTTTTTTTATCTAAAACAATAATAATAATAATAATAATAATACACGGTTATAATCCACATAATCGACAAATCACCACGATTACAAAGATTTAAAATTGCGCCAACCAATAATAAGAATAATAATGCATTACACTTCAATACTGTACGTTATTATGTGATATTATAGTATATAAGTACACAAACAATCGATTATAGCAGCGGCGAAGCAGTAAAATTATTACTACAATAAATGCTATGATAATAAATGTATAAACATTAATATTTTATTTTTATAAATTGTTAGGTTGATTATTTAAACATCATAATGATTATGAATTATTCATAAGTGCAATATTAAAATATGATTAATGTTCCCATTTAATTCAGAACGTTGTTTTAGAGATGATGATAATGATTTATTGTAAAAAATAAAATTATTGGGCAACAAATACAATCATATTAAATAAAATATAAAAAAGTCTTACAAGTTACAACTTATTCAAAAATGTGGTATGTATGATTTATAATATAAAGTAGAAATAATATCAACGTTACTCTTATAATTAAATACATATTAAATTGATTTCATTTATACATTAAGTGTTAAATATTAATACAAATTATAAATTATTAGTTAGAATATTTTAAATTTCCTTGATGGATAAAAAAAAATTCAAAGTTATTAATAGAACTTGCATTTAATAATATTCTAATTCGATGACTGAGATATTATGATAATATATAATAACCAAAGTACAATAAATAAGAAATATAGCTTCAATGGTAAAAATATTTCTAAAAAATCTCAAGAATATCTGCTCTATCAAAAATAATTCAAGTCAATACAAAGTATATATCATCTGAAAGAAATGTTTACAGGAAAATGTGTAATATAATATTTCAAAAGATTCATACAATATTATAATTTCTTAATTATATAATATGTAGCAAATTCTAAAGTACTTAAATTCCGTACTTCTAATGAAATCGACATATATTATATTCGCTGCACAACTCGCGTTGTCCCTTTTTCAATTTATATAAAAAACAACTTTACCAGTCTCTTAATTTATTTTTGTGTTATTTCTTACAAAAATAGTTTTAAATAAAAAATGAATACGAAGAAATGTCGAAATGTCGAAATGTCGAAATATATTTAGTAATTTTGTATTGAACATAAATAATATAAATAAGTAATAACTTAAAACCAATGTAATTAGTGCCAATGTTAACTTCAATAGTCAATTGATCATTTACTAAATTGATCATTTTAACACAATATAAATCGCTTAATGGCATTATTACAAATTGAAAAAAAGTAGGAAAATTAAACGACTGTCGATTAAAGAATACTGTCCTTCCAATTATTTTTTACCAAGTTTTTATTGTCAAAATTAACTAGGAAGGACATATTTTATTCATTTATTTGTAGTACCAACGTAAGTTTTAATAATTATTTTTATATAAAAAACTTAAACAGGTAGAACAAGACAATGTCTATAGAGACAAAATGGCGGTGATATGATATAACGTCCTTGATCAGATAACTTCACTTTTTCAACATGCTAGTCTGATATAGCTGATGTTCATACTCGTATAGATTAACCGTAAATATTATTTACTTCTAGTTATCAGACATGGACGCAAATTGGATGTTGCTTGAAAGACAAACTCGTCGATATACCCAGATAAATATGTCGGATTTATAACTAGTAGCACTCGTCTTCTTTTGAAATGCCACTAAGGCACTGGCCACAAACTATTATTTTTGTTAATTATTTTAGATTATTATTATTCTTTTTAAAAACAATAATTAGTCTTAACTTTTTTGTGTATTGAAAACAGTGTATATAAATTGCAGAACGTAACTCCTTAAATATACAATCGTGATCGTGTGGTTGTTGCTCTGAAAATTATCAGTTATGGTACATGGAGATGTTTTGTCGTCATCGTCCTTGTAAGTCGTAGAAAACGCAAATCTGTTCTAACAAATACGACAACGACAATACAATAAATTAAATTAAATTGCCCGTAGAAACACTGTATCGGTTGTGTTAGTTGCAGCGTTAGTAGGTACTGTCATTGTCATGTTCTCTGTGTTTACCTACCAATATGCATATATTACATGTACATATAAATGAACTATATATACACAGATATCAGAGGTACCTCTAATGTATTACATACCACGTTATGTTACCATTTTACTTTTTTTTTTTTTTTGTAAGTAAACAGCGTCGATAAACCAATTTAGTTTGTAGACATGACGCGTGGAAGCGTGAAGAATATATATAGTCGACTGGCGGACGGCTATGATTACATAGAGCCCGGAGATGACCATGGGGCAGCAACGTCACAGTGCTGATGGTGAGTACCCACACACACACACACACACACACACACACATATATACACACACGTGCATACAATACCTACATGGGTATTTTATATATATATGTGTGTGTATTATTATATGTGGCAGCGTACATCAATAATAATACGAATAATAACAATAATAATGGTGGATGATTAGGCACAATGTGAGGACCACCGCGGCGCGCGAGACAAATCGGCCCACCCGGTTGCATAACTTGCACGGCGCTACATGTTTTCCTTCTTAATACCTACCTAGTATATTATATTTATTTTTTTTTTTACATAAATAATTTATTATTATATCACTAAACAAGCGTGTGCACATGACATTTCGTTGCGTTCAGTGACGGTGTTGACCATTATATCACTCATCAAACAAACAATTTCATTTCGCATTGTTAGTTAAGTCAAATATTCAAATTTATATATCGTCACGTTTGGCGTATACCTATTACTGAATTCATCACTTACACTTGATGTAAAAATCCCAAAACAGTTTGAAATAAATAAATTTTTAAATTTAAAGAAAAATTTCATAAATCAGTGTTTCAAATCACGCAAACTTTTTATTATTATTTATTATACTTTTTCTGGCTAGAAAATGCTTAAATTAAATTACTTGACGTCCATAAAGACGGACAAAGAATGTTCCTACAGTAATTCATAAATGTATTTAATTTATAAATTATATACAATTAAAGAATGCAAATAATTTAATTATAAACTATACTAATATACTATTATTACTCAGATATAAAATTAGGGTTATTACTAAAAAGTTACATTATACGTTGTTCTAAATTTCTAAATATTCTGTTTGACACACAGCGTTATGTTAAGGACATACTCGGTTTAATAACTTCGTGGTCAGTAATTTAGTTAGATATTATGGTTGTTATTAATCTTATTTTGTATAATATAAAATCATGTCACGTTTTATTGTAAAACAGTGGTTAAGAATATCTACAATTCAAAGACTATCCTTGAATAAAAAAACTTAATTTTTTCAAAAACACAATTTAACCTTCAGCCTAGACATGACATATTTTAACTGAATAAAAAAAAACTAATCAATCTAATCAAACTGACTTCACTTGATAGGTACACTGTTACATAAAATGTGTAACTGTGGAATCAATTTATTTTTATAACCTAGTATAGGTACATATATATTATTACATATTATATTAACACACACACACAGCTAGAATGTTAGTTATATAATGTATAAACACGTATATTGAATATAGTATTTTAATATTGTTCATATTTATTACTATTATTATAATATAGTTATAAACTTATAACTAATAATAAATATGAATTTTTAGCATAACTTTTAACAACATTAACTTATTGATTTTGTTGTAGCCTATCGTGTTTATTTTTAAGCTTTTAACTTACTATAATTTATACAATGGAGTTATAGACATACTGTTTAACGTTTCTATTAAGATAATTTAAAAAAAATATGGAAAACAGGATGATACACAAACTTAAGTAACCTCCGTCTTATTAATTTGCGTTCAGAAAAACCGATTTTGTGTTGTTAACTTTAATATAGAATAATTTAACCTATTATACAACTAAAAAGTAAGAATATAATGTATGATATCTTGATATTTTAATTTTAATGTCAGTAAAAAAAATACAAAATAAAACTATTTTAAAATGTTCATAACTTGCTAAAAATGTAAACATCACTAAAATCAACGATATACTCTAGATAATTTTCTTATAATAACATTTTGAAATAAGTTAATCCACTCTAATGTTAATGATAACAACATAAAATTGGTTTTATTGAACGCAAATTTAATATTTTACGTCTGTAATACGCAGAGACAACACGTCTTGCAGGTGTAGCGTTCTGTTTAACAACTAATAATAATAAATCATTTTCAAGGAGTTTTTTGCTTGGTAAATACATAATAATCGCCTAATTTTAAGTATTATAAATTCGTTTAATCCAAAATATCCATTTTCTAAAATCAGTTTAATGGTTATAGCATATTTATTAAATCATCCATTGTTTTTGCACCAAATAAGTACACCTGAATACACGGTGTACGAGTGGATAATATTTATTAATACAATTTTATTTAGATCCATAAATTATCGACGTGAATCTCGATTAACGCCATATATATGATTTACGGTCATTTAAAAGGTTCGATTATATTATGTTGTTAGATGTTTATATATACGATCAACGTGAGACCCACTGGTGGCGTCGTGGCCACCCAGGGCTAAGGCGTTTTTCGCAATGTGTTTTCAAAAGGATTGGTAGCGTATTTTTATGAAGTCAAAAACACGACCGTTGTCGGCGGGTGACGATTGTCGTACACAATGGGCGCTGTTCGAAGGGTCTTTTGAAAAAAATTCAAATCGTAACAAATTGGCCTAATAAAAGCGGTATCAATGTAAGAGGACGGAATATTATTTATACTTATATATATATTTTATATTATGTTACATTCGCGCATACACATTTTAATGTAATATACCTATATAGTAGGTGTATATATATATATACATAGGTATATTATATCGAACACAACATCATCATCGCCAACGAATGCGCACAGTCATCACGCGCGGTCGGCCGCCGTCACTCAGCATGTGCACACACACTGCACTGGTACAGATTTACTGTGTATATTATAAACGACTCGTACCTACTCAATAAAACCGTCACCCCAAATTAGGTGACAATTCAATTTCGAATCGGATTAAAAGAGACCTTGCCGAATTGGTACACATCTGCTCCGCTGTTGTATATATAATAATAATATAGTGGCTGCTGCCTCGCTGGCTGCCGTTTCTCGCTGTACCGCAGCCGCCATTTAATGCAAAGTTAATATACACCGAACACAATGCATTATTGCCCCCTTCATCTGTAACATCGGATACCTACTATAATATAGTCGAGGGCTAAAATACTTTAATATTATTATTATTATTATTATAACACGCCGCAGTTCTTTTTCACTGAGCCTCTTTCGTAACAATGTGATGTATTTTTTTTTCGCGTTTCATATTTTATATGGTTATAATAATGTGTATCCATATAATCTATGATATTATTATTTGGTATATAGGTACCTACACGGGCATACAGCTAATAATAATAAAACGCTGTAGTGATATGCGGCATAAATGAATCATATATATCTTATTTAGATTTTACTAATAACATCACTTCTTAATAAAACCATTCAAGTACTATAGTGTATTTTGTTATTGTTATTATTAGTACATTAAAACATACCTATGTAATTTAATAATATAGTATAATTTTAGTAGACTTACACGACGAAGTGATATTTTTTCATATTTTTTATTCTATATACATTGGAATTATCTATGAAACATACAATTCTATAATAATTGCAAAGAAATTATAAATACAAAATAATTTATAAATATAAATATTATGGTAAATAAACGTCCACCGTACGTTTATTTTTAAGAATCTTTTTTTTTTATAAAAAATTACATTTTTTGAAAGTAAATTGAAGTATTTAAAATTTTAAATAGTATTAAAATAATATTAAAACTATTTATATTGTTAAGCATATTTTTAGACGCAAAAGTAGTAAAGCAACAAAAAAAAGTACTCATTGTATTATTCACTGTTAATAAAGTAGATACTCAAAACTCAATAGTTATTATCAAAGTGTGTAGTTTTAAAGTGCAGAAGATTGAAGAATACAAGTTATTATTTTCACAAATAATAACATACAATTATGTCGAGCCACATGCCACTTGTGTTTCTTGATGACCCGCTGTAATGCATCATACCCTAAACCAAATTTTAGATATTAGATAACGTTGACTAGTGACTACAGCTACCTTATTTTTTTCTATTATGCTTATTACATAGATATTAGTCATATAATATGCATCATGCATAAAATATATATTATTTTAAATTTTGAAAATTATTTAATAATTATTATTAACTACCTTCAAAATATATGAGTCAAATACAATATAATAGTAGCCATTAAAATTATACGTTGTTTTAACGTCAGCTTTTTATGAAATGTCCTATAAACTAAATGCAAGAATTTTGTATTTTAATAATATTAATATAGGTATACCTATTATCTATACATACGATATATATATATAAATAATATATGTATATAATATTTCAATCGGTGTTAAATGACCTTATACGCCTTGCTTTAAACTCGGTATACTCGATAGTTTCTATGTTATTAAAGCGGAAATTTGATATCAATTGTTTATTATCTACTATTTAAGGCCATATTTTTTAAACATTTAATTAGAAATGGAATACCTTGAGGTTTATTATGAATATCAATGCAAAAAATAGAAGTAACAAACATATATTTCTGTTTTTATTTCATCTAAAAGTATTTTAAAAATATTTTTATAATATTAAACTCAACTTAATTTTTTGATTCAAAGATGTCCTATTTTATTTTAATTACACTCAAATAACACCATAAATATTTTCTTGTACAGTCCTCATCCATTTTTGGGTAAATTAAGATACTGAAAATTTCCTAACGGTGTGCTTATCAATAAATAGTAACTCTTAATGTTTTATTAAATTATTTATTTTAATTGTACATATGTTGTATACTATGTAAAACTACTAATATCAAATATTTAAGCCTGACTTTAAGAGATACAAATATTTTATTCAACCCATATATAATAAATACTTACCTACCTTAAATACAATACTCATCATTTTTCTTATTAATTATGAATCAAAATTAAATTTAAAATTATAATACATATTTTTATTAAAAATGTATAATAGAATCTATAGCCTTTTCAGTTTAAATACATGGTTTAACTCATAAAATATATTTTAATGTTTTTCTTTTTAAATTTAACGGAAAATGGATTTTTTATTACTATACGACAATTTATTTATATTTTTATTTCTTTTGGTTTTGTATAAGATTCCTTTTATGTTAAAAACACATTATCGTCGTATATCAATTGGTCTTAGAGGCGCTATATACCTTAATATCTTTAGACTCAATCGCATGACGACTTAATAAACACCATCTGCGCACTATTCTTTTGAATTGTATATAAATCTCTTTTGGGACGCTTTGGCGTGCCAAAAAATTCGAAATCACATTAGTGTTAAAGTTATTTTTAATACAAACGATTCGCCATACATACGTACGTATATACATAGGCTATTTCGTTATTGTCCATGGCACGAGAGCAACCATTATATGGGCTTTTTTATTATTATTTCTATGTTATTACCTCGTATATGCGCACGCACATATAGGTCACCGTGAAAATCACAAGGGGGAGAAAGGAACTGTTGAAAAGGAAAATTGTAACCGATTTTACGCGGATCCGATCGAATCGACGTTTAATGGACTTCGCGCGGGGGTAGCGTGTACATAGGTTTTACAGGATTCTGCTGCAGGTTACGAATCATATTAATAACGACACTCATTCATCTTTTATATAGTACAATGCAAAATGACCACCCTCTTTTATTTTCACAATGAAATCGAAACGATCGATTAATTTTTTTTTTCAAACCACTCCGGCTGCAGTAAACGGGAGATGAGATTTTTGCAACAATCTACAGGCGTGCACGTGGATAAATTATTAATTTTTTTTTTTATCTACACAACATATAATATATTGTTTTAGAAAGGCGTGATTCCTCATAGGAATGTTTTGAAAAAACAAGGTGGAACAATTCAATTAGAAAGAAAATAGCGTTTTGAATTATTTTCAGACGTACAAATTCACACTGACCGTGCCCGATTTGTGCGATTTAAATTACAACGTCGTGCTATATTGGTTTGGACATTATATAGATATATATGTACTTTATATATCTCAGAGCTATTACTTATTTATATGAGAAACCTAATGTGGAACCGAACGTGACATTTCGTACTTGACTAATTACCGTGACTTTTCACAATGACATTTTATTGTTATTATATAAAACACGGATAAGAGGAAAAACTATTAAAAATTACTTTCATTTCGTGCCGCAGCATACGTAATTAGAACTGGATAGTGGATATGTTTTTTGAATGTGGTGTTTGAATATATTTTCAAGGATCTTTTCAGTAATAAATCGTCTTGACGAAATCCAAAACGTTAACTAACTATGAATCAATCAGTGTATCATATATTTAATAATAATAATAATAATACAGACTTAATGATGAAAATCGAAACAAATGAAAAATCTAAAAGTTAGCCAGTTATTATAATAACAATAGTTTGAGGATATTAATTGATAATTTATTTATGTTATAATATATAAGTATTTAGTGTTGCAGTAGATTAAACTAACTTTTTCAAACATTACATTATATACAATATAATTCAAAAATATTATTGTTTTTTAATTATTATAACTTAAAGCTAATAATTATGTAGAATATAACAGCGTGAATATAGGTTATTGTTTAAATTTTTAAAAACTAAAAAGTTGAAGTTTAAATATTATAAAAATATAGTTCTGAACAAAAAATAACAATATACGACGAAAGAGACACTTTAAGACCAAAATAGGATCCTCTTTTTTCAGTCAATTCCCTTTTCGGTTAAAATCATATACTTCCCTTTTTAGCTTATTCACTTTTTGACTAATTGGCAATTGGCTAAACTAAAAAATTCAATATTAACTGTATGTTATACGTATATATATATACATATATAAGTATTAAATCATAATATATAGAATATATAGATGTATAATTTTTGTCATTAATTATTTGATCGACAGTTGTCGTTTTTTATTGTGATGGTAATTGCAGCTATATTTAGTAATATGCACCAATTGTACGTAATTATTGTATGTATTAATAGTCATCTTCTATAGATTATAATCAAGATGAACTATCAATAACTGATTAAATTGTCTGATACTTAATTGTATTATAAAAAATATACATAAATGCCTATATGCATTAATATGTACCTATTGTTGTATTTCTAATAATTTTCTTTATAATGTTTAACAATTTATTATTACATAATACCTACTCATGCCAAAAAACTGTAAAAGGTATTAATTAAATAATAATTGCAAAACATTATATTATATATTATCATTATTATTTGTTTGTATGATATATCAATTGCATATAACTTTATTTTAAAAACTTTTCTACTTATATAAAATACAATAAAAATTGATCTTTTAGTTGAACCGAAAACTAAAATATCTGATAATGACAAGTATTTTATTAAAGTCTTACAATTAATTAATTTGAATTACAGCTAAAAAACTAAAATTATTTTAGAAGTTATCGTGATTTTTTTGTTTAAATATCCATTTTTATTAAAATTTCTATATATAAAAAATGTTTGCCAATTTGAAAATGCTGTAAAGATAATTTATAAGCAAACAAAAAAATTTCTAAAATTTTAAAATTAATATACAATAAATAGTTTAAAATATTCGAAAATGTCTTTGTTTATAAAAAATTATATAGAAATGTATAAATTTTTAAATAACAAAGATTTTTTAAGGATAAATCGTTATTTTATGTCTGAATATCTAATTTTGAAAATAATTAATCAAAACGTTCATAAAAAAATGATATGAATTTATGCTAAATTTCTTTTTAATTCCAAAAAACTTACAAGGAGTGTTATATTAATAATGTTTAAATCTTAGCCTTGGCAACCTAGGTTTTAAAATAAAAAAAGTTATGAATTCGTAACTACAAAATAATTTTCAAAATGTTGTGTTTTTGATGAATTATGACGAACTTCAAACCATAAAATGTATTTTCAATAATTTAATTCTTGTAAAAAAAAACTTAAAAGGTAACTTGCATTAAATATTCGATTTTTTTTAATTAAGAAAGCAGTTTTTTAGTGACATATTTAAATAAAAAAAAATATAAAAATGTTAGAAAATTTAAAATATTTATAAATAGCTCAAAATAAGACAAAATATTTCGAAAATTAAAAAAATGTCTACGAAATTTTAGTATAAATATTTTTTTAAATTTCCATTTATCTACGATTTTTAATTTTTAAATCTATCGTACAAATATAAAAACAAAATATATTTTATCATAAACTAATATATTCATAATAATTTGGTACCATATGTACATTGATTTTACTATTAAAAATCACACTCATACTTGTAGATTTAAATATTTTCACCGACTGAAATATGATAGCATACACGATAATTAAAAAAAAAATATATATATATATATCATTATGGTATTATAAAACCAATATCATTTAGACTATTTATAGACTAAGTAAAAATATTTTAAGTTCTTTGGTATTATAAATAAATAAATTAGTTTAATTACAGTTTTAACAACAAATAATTCAATTTAAGTCTATGTTTATACATGTACTTATAATGTAGTATATTATTATAGTTATATTATAGTTTGTTTTAATTTAATTAACGCAGTAAATTTTTGCATGAATGAAAAACTTAATATTATCACAATCTCACATAATAATGTAATACGTTTATCTGCTATTATTAAATAGGTAATCTAAATAAATTAAACTACTAATTTAGGCGATAATGGAATTTTAAATATGTAATCATTACAATTTAGTATTTTTTTTTATACATGCAATTACGAAACAATCTTTATACTCACGTGTTTAACACTGATGGTAACTATTATAATAAATATACACCTATGTCCTATATACTAATAGTACTATTTCAGATATATAAATGTACCATCTATAAACGATCTTCTATAAATAAGACAAATTTGACATGTATACCTTTATCTTATTCATAATATACAGGTACTGAAGGTACTCGGTAATTTTGTTTCTCACGCCGAGATAAGTATATGATATACTAGTAAAATTATTGTATTGTTTTACAATCTGTTACAATATAATATATTATGAATTTGCATTCTGTAAACAAAGCGTTTTAACCCTGTTAATTATCTAGTGTGGTAACTATACAATATAAAATTATAGAATGTTCATTAAAATTACTTTAATAATATGGTTCCAACGTGATACACAATAATTTGTTATTGTCTGCAATTTTCCTAGTCCTAAACTTCGAATGGGCGACTATCCGTAAGATGTTATGCATGCAATGGGCAACTTATTTAAGTACATACATATTAATATGTTATGACTTATATTTAGCAATTATATATTTATAATGAACATTTCCCCGCCTATAATATATATATATACATTTTATAAAACGAACGATGCGTTAATATTATAGATAAGTGCATACAATTTCCTTTTTCAAAAACTCCCATGCTACTTACACACCATGTTATAACTATATTGTATATTGTATATGTATTATGTCTACAGCTTTATAAGCTATGTATGTACATATACTCGTATATACAAATTATATTGCACTATACCATCACAAAGTCATTATTGTCAAAAAAATAATAACTATATCAACGATGGCGGTCCTCCCCAAACGTGCTCTATCCGTCGTTATATTATTATTGTGCATATATGGGTACACAAGACACAATTCCAATATCCGGGGTAACACTTTTGGGGTGTAGCTTTAAATGGCGGAAAGGTGCGGTTAGAACTATATATCTATTATATAGTAACTGTACATTATAATTTAATCCATTGATGCGTAGGTACCTATATACAATATAATACGTTATATTTAGACATAGTATAGGTTGTATAATTATAGTTTAAAAAAATAGTATTTTGACTTTTTTATTGTTTATTATATTTTATAATCTGATTAAAATGAAATGTACTATTTTTAATTATTACTATTATTATCAACATAATTAAAATGGAGTTTTATTGTTATTTATTTACATGTATAGGTAATTAAAGAAAAAAAATCATATTTTACAAAACTAATTCAACACATAAAAATATATTTTTTATACGAGTTATTTAAACATGTATTAAACTATTAGACTACTATGGTCAGAAAAACACCGGTAGCAAATTTTAATATGTTTGTGAATAATTGAGGCAACATAATATTCAGATGTAGGTATAATAATGATATATTATGTGCAGACATTATTTATTTTACATTCCATTCGTTTCTAAAATATTGATAGTATATTATATTAATATATACGAGAGAGCAATAGTTTATAATTTATATCATCTATAATAACATGTATTTAAGCAGGGGAGGCCACATGTACCACCAACGACGTTCGCCACGAGCATCTTTATTCCGTACCAGTGAAATAGTTTACAATAAATAAGTATAAAGATCCTTCTAATAATATCTAATAATAAAATCGTATTTTTAATAAACATAACTTTATTTCGAGATATTTATTTCATATCTAACACTTTAAATTATACTTATATTGTACGTATAAAACCAGTTTTATTCTCCTAAATCTAATTTTATTTTGCCAAATAAATAAGTTTGGAAATAATTTTTATGATCTGAACATAAATAAATAATGATCATGATGATTTTAAATACTATATTAAAAATATTGAATTTATTAATTTTCTTTATGGGCCACGTTTATATTAAGTATACTTTGATATTTATTGTGTAAATGGGTAAATTCTTTAAAATCTGATAGACATATTATAATCACTATATATGTATAGTGTATATTTTGTAATTAAATATAAAAATATAAATACAAACACAATACCTTTAGTATAATATAATCATTTATACCCACTTGGCACTTACTAATTAATCTATAATTATATAACCAACAATCTAATAATTTAATTATACAGTGTACCTATTATACAATAAATATATACTATTTAGTAATAAAACCTAAATGATTAATCATTTCAGCTTTGTATATTAATAACCTTAGTAATTTTAAAACTACTTAAAAAGTCTATGATGTCCATAAATATCATAATAATTTTAAATTTTAAATAATAGATTATAATTGAACTTTAAAATTTAAGTGTACTTCTGACAAGTTGACTAATTATTTTTTTACAGAAGATTTATAAGTGCTAGGTATCAAAATTATTAGCAAAAATCATAAAATATTTATAATAACTACCTTACTAGTTACTACCTACATCAATAGATTGATTAGAATAGATTATGTCAAACGCAAGATTATTATCAATCGATTATATTTTAATGTATGCGACATGCGTATTAGATAGGTGCCACCCATGCATGTAAGTATATAGTTACCAATATTTTTAAATAAATTAATAATCATTATTTCCTATTATAGTTTATAATGTTTATAATTATAATAATATTATAATATACCTATTTCATTTTAAAGTCTCGTATATGTTATTCTGGTACATTCAGTACATGCTTACATAGTTATAATATATATATATATATTATTTTGATTTGTAGGTATATTATATTATATATTTTTACAATCATTGTCAGTCTTAAAAATGGGTTTGAATAATCAAAATATATTAATTTTTGTCACATCTTATAATATCATTTTTAGTTTAATTATTTAGCCTCAAAAGTCGACACTATGGCCATTACATTTGAATTACACATATATATCATTACACAAATTATAATTATTTATTTAGTTTTGTGTTGTTAAGGAAAAATATCAGATTCTGTGCGGTATTGTCCGAGTATTAAGGGTAAGGGCTTCCAATAGAACACTGTAAATTTTCATTTCTTGTAGTCTACAATTTTTTTCTTATGTATTTACTTAATATATCTATAGTTAATGAATTTGTAATAATATATAGGTACCCATCATACTTTACAGTATACGTATAAAAAAGCCTAAAAAATAGCGACTTATATTTTTTGAAAAAAAAAAAAGCTAATAAAAATAACGTAGTATACAGCATTTTGTATGTGTAGGTACACTTGGTAAGGTATATCAGTTATGCTGAATAATATACTTACAACGTTAGTATCTACTCTGCAAGTGTACGCAACTATAATATATACAAATTACACGATATCGTTTATGTGTACGTACATAGCAAGATTGCGTCCATGCGCAATAAATTATACGTCAAGCGTGCACACACGTAATAAAACAATATTACAATGCATACACTGCACCCCATCATCGTCGTCGTCGCGTATTTAAATATAATAACCCTTTTATTTACGAGCGCATAAAACCATATTATACCACATGCATATATAATATGTATATATATATACCAATATACCTACCGTTCGGGCAGGGGTTGAGTTTTTATTATGTATATATGTATGTGTTGTACTCGTAACATTATTGTTTGTTATAATAACTACCCATGTCCTATATTTAGCTGCAGCAGTATACTACGTATATATATATATATAGTATGGTAAATATATACCTTGTCATCGCGCATATTCCGAGTGTGTGTGTTTGTGCGGATATTTTTTAAATTAAGTATTTGTTCTTTATACTGTTATTGTGTATATATTTTTTTTTGCCCATTTAGACAGGCGTGGTCGTCCGGTTGTTACTGAGAGAAACCCAATGGCACTCAGCCATAGGAGGAGCGTGTTCCATCACGACCACCGTTGGGTCCATAGCGCCCGCCGCCACTCCGCACACTACACACACACACACACACACACACACACACACACACACACACACACACACATGCGCGATCTGCACGACTTGGAACGCGGTTATGTGGTTAGTTTTTTCTAATTTTTTACCAAACAACTGCCATCACCTTCACCACCCCGTTATCCACCTCCATGACGATTATAATAATAGTACCCAATATAATATTATATATTATAGCTTAGGTATAATGTATATATAGGTATGCGCTCGTATTTGTTATAAATATATAATATTATACTATATATATATATACCCACCTTATAATACCATAGTACCACCTATTCAATATTATTATATGCTAGTACAAGAGAACGAATAGAATGATAATGATGAAATTCGCATCATGTGCTTTGTTTTTGTTGTGGTATGTAAAGGTATTATAAAGTATAATAATAATGTATGTACTCATAAATGAGAATATTATTATAATACTGTACATGGTAGTACGTGTCGACGTGACGTAACCGATATTATATTATTATCGTATATGTGTGTGTCCTCTATAAAAATATGTAAAACGTATTATTTATAGGAATACGAAAACCTTGTCATTGGCGTTCGTTAACTCGAATCTATATTATAATCCACAATAATTAATCAAGCCGGTTTTCCTACATTTCCATCATCACTCGAGTTACCGTGATGAATTATGAATATAATATTTATAATAGTAGGTATGCCTAATTCCTATATTATAATCCGAAACACGTCGTTCCGACAATGACAATTATTATGTATACCATAACCGCAGTACTAGCCAATGATTTGTACAGTTGGTTTAATAAATGAACGTGAATGAAGAACATAACAATAAATTATATAGATAATCGTCTTTCTGCATATATTTTAATTTGTCTGCAATCATAGAATACAATGAAATACAATAAAAACGTAAAAATGGCTTTCCGTTATTTATGTAGATTATTATACGTATACAAATTATTAGAGTAGATAAGACTTTCTGTATGGCTTAAGTTTTATAAAAACAAAATATTTACCAAAAATGTTTTATTTTATTCAAATATGCATTTTATGTTAGTAAAAAGTATAATTTTGGTATTTGTTCATTGTACCCAATATTGTTTACTTGCGTGTTCATAATATAACGTTTATTACTGTGGTGTTTCATTTAAAATTCCCTAAAAATCGATAGCATTAATTATATGCATGATAAATATTAAAATATGAATATAAAAACGTTGGTTCATCCCACATATTTTAATATTTACATTGTAATATTATTTTATTTAAAAACAAAATGTGAAATTAAATAGTTCTAATTAATACTTATCTATAAACGTATCTATATAATATAAATAACTTACACTCATAATATCGTATACCTACATATTATAATTTATAAAGTATGTGTGTGACTGCAGATGTTTTGCACTAAAGTTATCATCCACGTATCATTTTATTAAAATTTACGAATCTGCTTTCAGTATAACGTGGTGATCTGCGTTGGTTATTGGTTAGGAAGTTGTTGGATTTATATTAAACATGCTTTCGATATGTATATAGTAAACTATGCTTTATATAGTGACAAATTTAAAAACGAAAATCTTAATTCTAAATCTTTGTATAACTCATATATTTTAGAAAAAGGTGAACATTTACAATTTTTTAGTTTTTATATATTTTTAATGTATTTATTTTTTTAAATTACGTTTTTCATTTATATTCGATAAAATCATATATTATTTAACAAAAGTATTTTACCAATCTAATAATGATTGCTAAGTAGCAAAAATCCTATGTTTACCACTACAAATACTAAATATAAAAAAAAAAATTTTAAATACACTATTTTTATGATTGCCTATAGTTTACAGAACTAAAAAGTTCTGGTTAAATGGTTAAAAACCAAAAAAAAAGGTAAAAGCTGTACCGATTACTCTTTACAAGTGCCCAAGTGGGTTTATGAGTAGTAACAAAGAATTATAGAAAAATACTATGAAATAAATAGTTTAGTTATAGAAATTAATTAGTATTAAATATAATATCCAATACTTTATAAAAATAAAACCTATAATAATTTTATTATACACTAGTGAAATTATTATTTATTGTTTTAATGATATAATAATTTTAATAATACATATTTAAAAAAGTAATGCATACATACGAGTTTTTTATCGTTATGGCTACTAATGTAAGCACGTTTTTTGTATCTTTGTTTTATTTTTATTATTTTTAAATTATAAGATTAAAATATATGTCCGCTAATCTGGGGTTTTTTTTTTAAAAGTAGTGGAAATGTACCCGTTTCCAAAAAAACATACACTATTATTGGAAGACGTCTATTAGACATTAGGAAAGGTTTTATTGTGTATTACGATAATATTGGTAAAGTATTACATAAATAATAATCTTTTATGATTACAATTGTATATATTAATTACGTAGTTAATAATAAATGTATCATATTAAAAAATGGTGATTTTATTATAATTACATTTTTTGATAATGAAATAATATGTTTAATTTAACATTTAAAATATATTATACAAACCACTTTGAATATTTTTTAATGTTTCTAGTTAAAAAAAAAATATTCAATTTTAGTTTAACATCAGATAAATATTGGTTATTTTTAATGATCTTAAATGCCAATATACTATTTTTTTATACAACTGTATTATTATAACTTTAAACTGTATTCATAGCACAACATCTACTATACCTAAGATTTGTAATTAAATCAAAACTAAATTGTTTTATTTATTATATTTTTATTTATTTATTTATTTATTTTATTATGTAACTATGTATAAAAATATGACGTGCTAATTGACAATAAGTGCGTATAATGTATTTATTTTATTTTTAGGTATAAGATCGTCGATTATATATCTTCTTTTGGCAAAAGTTTAATAAGTTGCTTAGGCATTTATAAAGGTATGTATACAAAATATAATATATCATTAGCAAAATACACAAATCGATAGTCTATTTATTCAACACTTGCCTACAATTTTTACTTTTATATAATATATTTGTTCTTATTGATGTATACTTATTAATTATATGATCATATATTTATGTTAAATGACCACATGTAACGTCTAGTAATAAAAAAAATAGATGGGTACTGTAAAATATACGTTCAGATGTTTTGATGAAGTTATTTATAATTATTAATTAATGGTATATTTGTTACGATGTTATTTTTTAGATATAAAATACACGTTACATTTGTGTTAATTAAATATAAATGTGACGTTATAAAGTTTGAATATTAATGGTCCTCTTGGCGTTGATTTTACGCAAAAACCACATTAAATGCAATGTTAAAATGGTAAATTTAAAACTTCCTTTAAATGCTTTTGGTAACATAATTTAAATTTAGCAGTGGGCAACTAACCAAACTACATTATTTTTATGTTTATGCTATTTTCATATTATAATTATTTATGATCACTGGTAAATTATTTACATCTCTGTCTTGAATTTTCCATTTATTTTGAAGTCTATAATCTAACTAAATTGTTGAATAAGATGATAGTCCAATAGAATTATGTGTAAAAACTAAAAAGTACCTTCATAAAATAAATAAATTATAAATATTATTGATTATTATAGAAAAAAAAAACTTTTTTTATCGCTTAAACTATTTATACGCAAGTAAATTGCATTCGTGTATAATTTATTGTATAGCCATAATAAAACTGCACGTCATACGTTATTATCATGGCTAGGAAATATTATTAATAATAATAATGTACCTATTATTTTGTACGCTTTGAATTATAATGCACTAGATATTTTTCATTTTTACATTTAAAATAAAAATATATTTTTTTATTAGGTTGGTAAAGACATAATTTAAGCTTATTAATAATATTAATTATATTGGTAATACGTTCCATGTCTACTCATATTAGTTCTAAATGAAAGATTTTTCTCATATTATGTTAGCGACTAATAATTATTAAGCTTAAAAAATATGAAAATAAAACGCTAATCGTGTATAGATAATAATAATTAAAAGGGATTCAATACATTTTTTGGAAATGATATAGGTAATTAATAATTATAAATAATTAAAATGCATTAAGTGCCAGTCTAACCATGCAGATATCTGGTATATAATATATTAATATAATATAACAGTTTAAGGTTTAAGCCTATTGATGAATATTGACAATTTATAAAAACACAATTCGAGAACTAATACAGTAATATACATTTATTACAGTATTTATAATAGACCAATGTATAATACCATACAAGTAACCGTAATAAATATATAGCAATTGAAGAAAGTAACATCTGTTATTGAATATTGTCGACATTATTCTGTACTACTCGATTTATCGATAATATTTTTGTAGCACAACATTTCAAACGTATCTCATACTATACCTATATAGGTACACCCGTCAATAGGATATAATATTATTACCGTGCGTCGACGGCGGTACAGCAAGGACGTTGGGTTATGATACGAGACGAAACAAATTGACTCTATTTGACCGGACGGCAGCGTTTGATCATTTTCCGATTAATAATTGTACGCGTGCGCATTATTAACCATCACGTCCAACCGTCGTAATTATGCGCGATAGTTACCTTAGGTGTACCTACATCATCGTGTGTAATTATTATTATAATTGCCACCAGATCGTCGTCATCGTCGTCGTCGTCGTCGGTCGCCGTCGTATTATAATTTGGTGGGTATAATAAAATAATACACAATAATAATGATAATATAACATTATTATATGTACAGGTAGGTACGCGCATTAAAACGTATAAAAATAAACCTGCGGAACCGGTCTTCCGCAGCATATATATATAGATGTATATATATAATAATGCATAATATAGAGTATAGAAAATAGGCACATTAAAACTATGCCGAAACTTCAAATTACGTTCCGCTCGCCAATACCAGAGTGCAGGTGTATTATAGTATAATTTATAAGCATATAGTACTATGTACTCTGTGTATGTATGTATGTGTTGTATGTCGCTCGATGGTACTTACGTATTGGCATTACGTACAGTACTTGTGAGAAATAATTGATTAACCGATTTAATGGTCCATAACAAAAACCGCGTAGGGTTTTATGCACGATTAAATGGTTATTAATTTATTATTAATATAATATAATATAATACACCGAAGGCTATTTTATAATATAATATTATAATATTATGTTATAGTGTGGTTTTATAGATAATATGGTAGTGCATGCTCAGTAGAGTTTCTGCTATATTATAGTCGTTATTCAACTGAACTGCCAGTCGCCACTAACGACTATAGTAACGTCTTACTTTGTGAAATCTTATATCTGCGTACTACATAATAGTAGGTAGGTACGTATTTTGACCGTAAAGGCGTAAATTATCAGAAATCGATGAAGAAACGTTTTATTTCATTTAACCTTATGATATAATAATCACAACCAAAAAATGTAATTATTTCAAAAATAAATATTATTTTATACTGCTTTATTTGCATTTGATTTATTAAAAAATAAGTATTATTTATTTATAGTTGTATGTGTTACTTATAACGTAAATTATATATATAAAAAAAAACAAACATACCACTGATCAATTTTCCAATAAGCTAAAATTATTATCATAAAAAATGTATAATATTTAAGTATAATTATTCAATCTTTAAATAACGACGAATATACAATTATGTACACATTAAATTTACAGTAATATATGCAGTATATTGTATATATGGTATAATAGTGTAAGTCTTATTATACCTATATTGTTACATTACAATATTATAACGTGAACACCAAAAAAATGAAAACTTACCATACGGATGTTTCAACATGAAATTAGTAGAGAATAATAATAATATAATATGATGCGTACCTACCGCAAACAGTTATTGAATATAATATGCCCCGGGTTTACCTAATGAAAATCGCCCCATTAAATATTCGTCACGTTAGTACATGTGCTTCCCATGCATATAATTTATTATTATACTTTTCTTCTTTTTTCTCATTTTTCTAAAAATATTGTTCATCTTTTAAGTTTTAACTAATTATATCCGAGTGTCACCAACATCGTTTCCTCTTCTGTTTATTCATTTTTTTTTTTTGAATTTTATCAAAGTACCAATATAAATAGAAGCTACATCATGGTCGCAGACAGTTGTAGATACACATATATTTAAAAAAAAAAACTAGGAAATAAGTACAAATGTAAAATTCTAGCTGTATATCTTAGTCTGTCATTTGTATTATTCATATAATATCTATACCTAATTTTAAACATACAACATTATATCTTCTTATACTACCTATAAAAATATTTTGTTCAATTGCAATGAATTAAATTAATTTAAAAATAAAAATATATGTTCTATTATATAATGAGTACGTATTACAAAACCATGTTAATTACTATGTTTAATGCGTATGTACCTTATTATTAATAGTAAAAAAATTAACACGCAATTTTAATAAAAATTGCGATTGTAATGTGAAAATTTATTGCACTTACGACAAATATTTTATATCCTTTATAGGTATCATAATATTTTTAATGTTTTAATACGCACTATAGACTAATAATATATAGTTATTATTACGCTGCAATACCACAATAAACATAATATAATATATTATTATATGTGATAATGGTTGTAAACAATTGAAAAAAATAAATATTTTTCACACTACATTGGTAAATATTTTATAATTTATATCTATTTATAGATATTTAATAATTAAAATAATATAGTATCATATAATACATACTACTACTATCACAATTATTCATTTTTTATTTTAATGTATATAGTTGCACATGATGATTAATAATTTTACATAAGACTGTCGGCACGTTTATGGATAGATAGGTTTAAATATTTAATATTTTTTTAATATACCTACCTTATTATAATTTAGTAGGCGGGATATATAAAGTTGAATAATTATATTAATGTTATAAAAATGTGAAAATAATTAGTTTGATGGTTACGCCTCCAATTACACACAAATGTAGGTATAATTAACAAAATTTATGAAATATTTATCTATGTATAGATACTTAGTTATCCCTAGTATTTATAATCGTGTAGAAATGACTATCGTTTTATTTTTGATTGACAATTTTCGTTTGAAAACAAATACCACGAGGTAATGAAACCTTATCAAATGTAACATTGATTAGAATGAACAATATAATATAATATATCTTAAATTCATATTATATGCAGCGTAATAATATAAATACTATAAAGTATTATATACTGATAAATTATTTGCGATAAAGTTTGTACATTAACCACCAACTTGATCAATATACCAAGCTAGGTGATTGGAAATTCACCCGATTATAAATTTTTTCTATGTAAAAACTACTGCTGACATTTATTCTGTCTGTAAAATAAACGTAAATTACATCTATATTATTCTTTTTAATCGATTTAATTATAATTATTTTTATTTTTAAATTTCAAGTTAAAACTAAATTTGATTATTATGACATATCTATGTATTTTTTTCCCGACTTAAGGACAAAATTAATCACATAACGTGTTCAATGTCATAGACCTGCAGTGTGGTCCAATTTGACGTTAACGTTTTGTATTTAGCTGATCAGTTTACACATGTATATACACATGTATACATTACGTACGTATATATATATATGTGTGTATGTAAGTTCAGGGCCGCTTAGAGAAAAAAATATTATTATTCATATTTTATTTTCTAATAAACATAAAATTATACAATCCATAGTTATCACATTACAGATCAATATTAATACATATATATATAATTACGATGATTATTCAAATAGATTACTTAGAATTAGTTATTTATAATTTGGAACTTAGATAATTAATGGGATGATATTGGTATTATTTTTCAGAAGCTAATTTTTTAGTATCAATCGAATACTCTTTCAGATAGGGGAAGGCCTCACAGAGTCTTGAATTAAACTCTGTTATAAATTATTATTTTTATTGCTAAGATGTTAGATTCTTATTTATTATTATCATAAGGATTATAATAGTAATAATATGCATTGATATAAAATGTGTGATGTTGGTTTTATAGAGCGTATATTATAATACTATGATATTTTCTATCTAAACCTACATAGATAGTTGTCAAATTTAATTAAATATATAAATTATATATTTATGTATATACATTTGGATTTTTTTTATAATAGGTATATAGGTACTTATTAGGTGGACTTTTCATTAATTCATTAGTGGTGAAGTATTTTTTCATGTCGAAAAATGTACCTACCGTTGAAATTTACATGTTATAAATTCGTATCTTAAATCGCGGATTACCTAAAAATTAATGAAATTTACAAAAACCCATGTACTTATAATGTAATAACCGCTTCTTAAATTATATCTTCTTTGTTTGTATTTATTATATGTTGTGTATAGGTACCTATAAAGTGTAATTGCAACAGTATATAATAAGGAAAATTTTCTAAGGTGATCGTTTTATTTTAGTATTTTTAACTTTAAATTTTCATAGATAATAATATATTGTTATATGTAACGATGACTATTTATATAAATGTAAATATTTATGTCAAAAAGGAGGTACTCACCATATTCATTACATGACTCAAATACATTTTTCCTACAAACAAATAATACATATATGTGCGCACTGCGTTATGGCAATATAAAAAAATGTATTAATGTATATACTATTATATATAACATATTAATTATATGTACGTATAGAGGCGTATTATAGACTACACCCTCCTGTTGGTAATAACCACAATTAATGCGGCAGCCGCAGCGAGGGGATCGTCAACGATGCAAAATGTGTTCCCCGTGGGCCTTATAATTTCCTGTTTCATTTTGGAACAAAATCTGTCTTCTCGCAATAAATGTTGAGCACATAAGGGGTGAAAAACTGCATTATGTATCTACGGGGATGCATGAATATTTTTTCGTTGTTTGGTTGCCCATTCATTCTAACCGTTTGCTACATAAACTAGAGTGTAAGTATATATTATATTATATATAGGTAATTGAAATAATTTAAACGTGATGAATTGGACTGAGTTAGTTATGTTTTTATTATTATCTTTCAATAACGGTAAATATATCCCTCAGTCCATACAACCGTCATTTCTTTATAATTACTACGTATTACAATGAGAATTTCAGGCTAAAGGGACCTATAATAGTACGTATTATATTTTATATAATGTAGTACCTATAAATATACTAGATATAGTATACTGTATTACTATAGGTTTATTATATGTTAATGTACACATACTTAATAGGTACTTATTGTATCTATATATTATAGGATTTAAACGATTATATATTTAATTTATTATATCATATTATTATACTTATTATTATAGTTTCTAATAGATAAAATAAGAATAAAATAATAAATAGCTTCATCTACTGCACCTTAAATTAATGTGATCATATTTTTTAAAAAATAGAGAACAAAATGAATAATAATAATAATAATTTAACAGGCATGGAGCTATTATTGGGCATATCCAGCTATCTGCTATAATATTGTATAACCGTATTCACAAAACGTATTTTCAACGATATAAATAGATGTTCGTGGTTTAACAGTTAAAAACAAAACATTTTGTTATTTTCGTATCATGTACACTGTACAGTATATTTAAAATGTACAAAATATAATACGAAATAATTATAAGGAACAATTTAATCAAAAAAACAAGACAAAAAACGTCTTGAAAGAAGTTTGTCAGGACAACAGGACACAATGTTGAAATAAAGAACAATTCTGTAAAAAACAGGACGTATGGTCACCCTACTTTAAATAATTAAATTAAGTCAAATTATATATCTATATTACCTACTGGCTACTATAGATTTTATATTAATAATACCATTTAATTTAAAATGTTTAAATCAATTTCCAATGAAATTATTAAATAATATACTAATATCTATATTGCCTGGTCGGGTCTTAATAATAATTGTGTATAGTTTATTGTACTCTAAACAATGGATGAAAAAGAAATTTTTATTATAAAACCATCTTTATGGCCTGGAAACTACAAGGAGAATTATTGTAGGTATGTATAATGTATGGAGTTGAGTTGGACAAGTGTCCACGATGGCAAGTAAAAATGTTAAATTATTCCTCGACTAAACTATACAACTTCACATGCGCTTTGTTCGAACGTTATTCACAATACCTACCTTAACTTTTATAAATATTAATTTTTTACTGACTTACGGCTTAAGATATATTTGTTATCAGTTATCACTAACCATTATCGAGTTTCGATTAGAAATGTTTATGCACATTAGAATAGTACTTATATGTTAAATATTAATTAAAATTATACATGATGCATTATAGGTACCTACATATTTTATATTCCATTGTTTAAAGCCTGTGATGATAAAACGAGTTCTCTTATTTTTATGTATTATTTTTAAATAACGTCGGGAAAAATGTAAAGGTACGTTTTGAACTCTATTTAATCTTATTACAAATCTCTAAAGTGATCGGAAAAAATTTTTAATTATCTATCCTTGCTAAAAAGACTTTGGATCATATATTTTAAATTATGTGAAAATCAAAATATAATTATGGTTAATGCTAAATATATATTATTCCAACGTTTATCTGCAGATTAATGAATAAGTCAACCATACCAAAAAATAACAGGCCATAGCTATAATAGTGTAGCCAAAAAAAATATAGATATATCACACTTTTTATAGATATTCAATCAAAGCCCGGAAGGCTTGTCCACAATAATTATTGTTTTCTTTATGGTGGCTGACATAAAGATAATAATACATATAAATGGGTTAATTTGGTGGTAAATTTAGGTATTCTTCTTGGGAGAAGTTGAATTGGTGTTTCCTTCTAACACTTGACCAAAGATAATCCGAATATTCAGAAAGAATAGATTGAAAGATTTTTCACTGCACAATTGTATACTTTATACAATCTTTGATTTATATTCATTTCCGTAATAAAATATAATAGCACTAAAAATAGTATAGATTATTGCAGGGAAAGGGTATCCACCTTGTTGTATTCCCATCAAATAATCAATTCTGAGTATACCAGTTATATAATAATCGTTTACTCACTAAATTTTATTGTACTCGACTAATGTATAGCAATTTGTGTAATTATTCAATTTATTATAAATGAAATATTATGTTTTTGGCACTGCACGTCTAGTGCACCGGTACAATTGTAGTTACATCCCTCAAACTGCTGATTATTTGGGTTAATTTTACGTAAAAATTATTTTATATATTTTATGTATAAGTGTAATCGGTATTACACGATATTTACACAGATAAACAGCAACTAGGCGCACTATAGTGTTTAACAAACGATTATTTTGGATAAGTACATAATATCGTGTTCTGTGTTATTATGGAAATTTAAAGTCGTGTGTGTTTGTCGGACCGTCAACCTTCCGTTGTGCATCGTTGTGTTATTGTCCGTAGCAAATAATTGTAGATAATATGACCAGTGGGTCAGATTTTTTTAAAATAATTTTTGTATAGTTTTGAATATTTGACTGTGAATGGTGAACATAATACTACTACGTACATATAAAGATGTAAAGCAGCAAACATTTGCATAAAACATTATCACGAGTCTATAGTGTATAATCAAAGTTAAAATAAATATAATGGAAGATGTAAAACAAATATGGTTTAAAATATACATTGTTCTATGTAAGATGCTCTGGAATTCATGTAGCAGATATATAATTTTAGCACATATATATTTTATTACATTTTAAATACAATTACTAAAAATAAACCCAATATTAAATGGTTTTTTTACATCACGACCCATTCACTATTCTATTTTTTATAATTTATCTTCGGATATATCACGGAAACTATTAGGTATTAACATCTTTTGTTATTGTTACAAATATTATGCATAATAATTACATATAGTTGTACTGTGTATTTATTATAATAATACAATAACAATACCTTTAACTGCAACTGCGATCTGTAATCTCTACAATCAGTTTATGATGGCACAATTATTAAAACTGTAAATTATTACCTACCTATTATAGTATGTATAATAGCTAATATAATTATTTTAGGTAGGCGTAATTTATAAATTATTCGACATACAAATAAGTGTAGTATTAGTAAAATATGATTTTATATCACTGCATCGACGATTTTCCCTAATAAGAACATGTTTACTGATAAAGTAATAACCAACAAAAATGCTTTTATGTTTAATTCAAGTTTGGAAACACTTATTATCAAATGGTAATGTTTTGAATTAAATCTAATTATTGAAGTTTTGAAAAATATTTATTGTTTTTGAAAAATTACCATATAATCAGTTAAAATGTTAAAAATCGGAACGTGACGTTGAACCGTTAGAAGGTAAATAAAATACACATCATTTTTTTTTCAAAACTATATTTTAATAGTACAATCACTGTTGAACATTATAAGCCAAAACCGACATTTTAGAATTTGAAACTCAATTCTTACATTTTTTTTTTCTTTAACTTCTATTAAAATTATTAACCATTATTAGATATTTGACAATAAAGTAGGCTGTCCGAGACTGAGCAGTTCACCTCAAATAAAACAATACAATTTTCAGCCTACATATAACGGCAAAAGCGAACCTATATACGAGCCTTGCGAAAACAATGTTGTACCACGTTCAACATCAATAATAGTTATTACAAGTATATGCATGTATAATATAGCCGTAGGTACTTACATCTAAACGAATATCATCGTTATATAACATAATATATAGAAGCGTTTGAAAACGGAAATAAACCATTCGTGATTTTTGAGAGATTGATTTTTTTAATTTTTGTAGTTTTCCTTCAAAGAATATAGTGTAGTTGTTCCGCATAAATATTAAATAATATAATATATAATAATGATAATAATAAACTACCCATTATAGTGCAAGATTATCATCGTATTAAAATTAATATAATATACATGTATATTTTTTATATCTACCTTTATTAAATAATATCATATACTATGTATACGCTGTGCGGATAAGCGTAAAATAAAAATTGCTGTAGGCCACCACAACGGCGACGTCAGAATATAATATTATAAACAGGAGAGAATGTATAATAGGTACAAAATTACGATTCTAATGAGCCCTGCCTGCTGCTGTGACTACACTGTTTTAGTGCAGAGATGTTTTAAATCGTGTTATTATTATCGATATAATATTAATTGCTGTAACGGCGTGATGAGACAAGAGCGAGCAATATTATATGTAACCCGTATGGTAGATGACTTACGATTACGTACTCGAGTGGATCCATAGGCACGAAAAAACACCCTATATATGTACTAAATTTACGATTTTCGGGTTTTGATGTTAAAAAAAAAAAAAAATAAGCTTAGATAATTTTTTAATAGGTACGTTTGATAATATCTCATACGTGATATCACCTATTCACGTATTCACCTATCATCATATAGTAAAATTAATAAAAAAAAATAATACAATCTCATTCTATATAATATGTTCCCTTACTGTACCTATAATAATTATACGTTCTTAATGTAATTAATATCTATACGCTTTGGTAAAACATTGATAATTTATATAATATTTCCAAAAATATTGAATTTTAGATTATACTTAATCTATTAAATATTTGTTTTTATAAATTATTTATATTTTATTTTTTTTTATCTCTAAACGTTTTTTCGCGTGTCTTGAAAAATCAAGTTTTAGCCTGTACACGAGAGGTGTCAACGGAGATAACTAAATTTTTATTAGGTATAACTAACGAAAATCGTTTGGCATCGTAGTCGTCGGAATATACCCAAATAATAATAAAAATCAAGCCTTGTCGGTGGGCCGATGCGCGTACATGGACGACGACGTCGACAACGAATACTAATACTCGTTAGGCCACCCAGTTAGCGTCACGATAGAAACACATAAATGCTGGAACTACAGTATATACGTATAATATATATATATATATATAATATACACATACACTATAATATTATTCAGAAACGCGTTGTGAATGCGCGTGCGCGTGTAATAATAATAATAATGATTAGGTATTATTATTGTAACGCCGCCGCCGCGTGTGCGCGGGGAGAATATTATATTATTATTATAAACGAAAAGAGAGAACTCGCGACGGGCGAGCGCGTCGAGCAGCGAGTTATAGCCACGCACGGTGTATACCTACCTACGATGAGAGCGATCGGACCGACGGCCGTTGAACGCGGCGGTCGAGGGGAGGGCGATAGCCGTGTCGCGCTAATAAATTACGTCCGAGATGAATCGGCCTGGTATCGTGTGATGGTTAACGCGGCGGCGGCGGCGGCGGCGATATAGCAATGCACATATTATTGTTATTATTATTATTATTATTATTATTATTATACAGACGAGCGCGGTGGCGATGAAGAAAACATAATTTAGTGTTTAAAAGAGGAGAGGGCCGCCGCCGACGGTGTCGATGTCGGCATCTGTGTGTGTGTGTGTGTCCGCCGAGCCGACAAAGGAGGCGTAATTAAAGGGTTAAGGCGGCGGAGTGTTCGTCGGCGCGGACGGGCGTATGGGCGGCACGGAGCTCGCCGATTGGTCGGCGGCAACGGTGCCGCCGCCCGTCGCGCGCCGTCCCACAGACGGAGCCGCCGTTCCCCCCGACGACGTCCCGCGCTACAACCGACGACGACGGAGGTGCCGCCGCCACGGCACGACGACCGACCGCCGCCGCTGACGGATTAATACTCAGTGGACTCGCCGTCAGTGCGCACCGCCCGCGTTTTACACACACGTTGTTCCCGTCTCGCTCCGCCGCTGCCGTCACCGCCGTGTACTGATTTGTTTTGTAAAAAATATCATTGCTAAAGATAATAAAGTTTCACGTCGACGTCAATATTCGGTTTCGTGTTTTCGATTCGTTTAATATATAATTATCAATATTATTGTTCGGATAGTTGCGCGTCGTCGCTGCGTGTCTAACATATAACCGTACGTACACGTCACGATAACGGCAATCCATTCGGCGTCTGCGATTAATACCTATTTACAGTTTCGTGCTTTCCGTAGATCGGACGGACTCGCGGCACCGATCGCGTTCGGGACATGTGCTGTTGATGACTCCAGTCGCGGATAGCATGAAATCCATAGCGTTGTTGCGCACCACCACCACCAACAACAACAACAACAAGAGTTGTTACTACGGCGGTTACCCGACCGACCTGAGCGGTTACGCCGCGGCCGCTAGGTGCCGATCACCCCGGAGCCCGGTGGCCGACGACACGGACGACATAAGCGTCGGCAGGCCGTCGCCACCGGCGTCGGCCGAGTGTTACGCCCGGTTGCACGACGACGGCGGCGGTCATGGGTCCGATACGTCGTCGTCCGGCGGCGGTTCCGATTACTTCGAACCGCTGAAGAAGTTGGGCACGGTGCAGATCGACAAGGTGAGCTACGGCATAAGCGACCGCAAGAGCTACGCGCCCAAGCGTCGGCCGCACAGGCTGCACCAGCAGCACCAGCCTTCCTTGTCCTCGCCACCGCCGCTGCCGCTGCTCGACGGTTGTCCGTCGTCCGGTCGCATCGACATGATGACGATGACGACGACGGCGGCCGCGCAACAAGGTGGCCGGATCATCGCCAGCTCTTCGGCCGTTGCCGAGGACGCGCAGCCCGCGGCCGGCGTCAAATCGTTCAGCATCGCCGACATACTCAGCCACGAACCGTCGTCGGCGGGCGGCAAACCGCCGTCGGCAACGGGGGCTGACGATGCGGCCAAGATCGTGAGACCGTGGGCCGAGGAGTACCAGCCTCCTTGCAGCTCGTTCGCGCCGCCGCCGCCTCCTCCGCCGCCTGCTCACAGACAGCCTGTCGTCGGTGCCCTGTTCCCGCACTCGTTGTTCATACAGCACCTCCAACACCAGCAGCAGCAGCAGCAGCACCATCACCACCAGCATCACCACCAGCACCGGCCAAAGTCGGCAGACTACGAGACTTCCACGTGCACCAGTGGCCGGTCCAGCACGGACGGAAGCGAGTGTTGTACCAGTCCGGAAATAGCGAGTTGCACCCAATCGAACCCGTCGTTGTCGTCCGCGGCCGCAGCCAGGAAACAGCAAGCGGCCGGCAAGAACAACGACAATTCTTCACCGCTGGACGCTTTGTTCCAGATGACCAGCAAGACGTTCGATCAACTGCACGGCGACCCGTCCGGAGCCGGTAAGTGCAACGCTCAATATCTTTTTCAAATTGTTTCATTTCGTTTTTGGATTTAGTAAACGAGGTGGTTATTCAATGTTTGTTGGGCGGGCACTACACGTGTTGACAAATCCAATATACCTATTATTTATATTTACCCGCCAATAACGGTCAATATCGTGAAAAATTAGATAGTTTGTTTAATCGTCCGGAACGAGAAATTATAATTTACGAAAATGTAATTACATCTTTGAGGTACGCAATGGCCAAACACATTTGATGCGATGCGTTATAATAATATCATAACTGTTCCAAAATAAATTAATGTTTATGTGCCGTATATTATGCTATAAAAGTTCAACTACAAGGTTTCCAAATCATAAATCGAATTTTCTCGCCGATTCAATATTACGGCTATATTATATCACAAAATAGGAAATCGATTTTGTCAAGCACCGTCCCGGTTTTGAATCATTTAATATCCAACTCGTATAGTTGCAGTAATAGCTATATATAATGTATGAATTATTATGCACACGAGACGGTACTCCGACTCTGTCGCGTTAATGGGTTTTTATTGTAACGTTTCAAGGATTTTTTTCCCATTCAAATCATTATAATTGGCATGCACCGGTATGTCGCACATTTCGATTTAGCCTATAGCCTATATAGCTAGGATACTTAGGTACCTAAATTATATTATTGTCGACTGTGTTACATATAGTCGGAACTCGGCGGGACACCTATGTATCTGAAGACTAAAATAATAGAAAGGAAAGATGAAAACAACAACAGAACCAACGCATTAGTTTTTGACGGACGTATATCATATTATTAAATTTACTCTAAAAAAATGTATCCACCGCATTAGAATTTGTTGGTATATTTTCTGTATTGCTGCATTCAATTTGGATGCTTGGGATTAAAAAATAAATAAAAAATATAATATTATTTTTATTGTTTATTAAATATTAATAACACGACTCATGAAAAATGTCTGAATTCCCCTCTTTTGCGTGATTGCTATACCGTGAAAAAGTTATAACTAGCAATCCAATAATTAGCTCTCCTTAAAACTAGGACATTTGTCACCCAACCGTTAGACATTACTTGATGTTATTCACTATATAGAATGTATGTTTGACACCCTCAAAAGACCATTTGACACCAAACCATAATTATATATTTATTTGAACACTAATTTTACATTAGTAGGTATAGTTTAAATATTAATAGTATAGCTAATTTTTATCATTAACTATGAATAGTTGTGTGACAATGATTGACAATTAACAATTTAGAAACAGTGATGGGTACATGATACTGGAATACATTACAGTTATCCTATTTGGACTAATAAAAGCTTACATAATATTTAATGTAAAAAATAATCTTGTCTGACTGAATCAAAAAAAAAAAAATTTAAAAAAATAGTCCCTCTCACTTTATAGACTTTTTTAAAATTTGGCAAATGATAGTATCAATTACTAAAACAATAAGTATTAATTCAATATTATTTTTAAGTACTAAGTTTATACCTTAGAAATAAGTGTAGGTATATATACGATGATTTGTCTTTTTGTCTGTTTTAACATTATTACTTATTTTTTGACTTTTTAAATTTAATTTCCAATGATCAAAGTTATTTAAATAATTTTTTTTTATCATCTTGTTAATGGGAAAATTTTAAATAAGGTGGACATCCACTTTTTACATATAAAAATTATAAATATCATTAACATCAGAATTTTATGAAACATATTAAATTTAAATCTATCAATGACGTATACAAGTTATACCCTTTATCTATACATTACTTTGATTTTCGGTGTTTAAAATAAAAAAAAGCTGCAAGCACACTTATTGTATTACTCGGATTTTAAATACATTTGTTTAAAATAGTCATTTCATCATACTCATTTAATATCTTTTGTTGAATAAATTATAAATGAATAAAAAAAAACAATAGAAATTTCGATATCAGTTATTGTATCGTTTTATTGGACTCAATTAACGAATATCGGTCGGAACATAGCCCTAAAAAAATTCTAGATTTGGAACGAAATATATCTTTATTGCAGATACATACTTGAAAATATTAAACGACAACAATTATTAATAGATTTATCTCGAGTGATTGTTAATTTCATCAATTATAAGTAGTCGATTATAAGGGTTGCCTTTAAAATTGCAAATTTTACTGTTAGTTGTTACTAATGATTTTTTTTACTTAGGTAAATTCCACTGATTACAATTATTATTGATGTTTAGCCTTTATACTTTAAAGTTTTTAATATGTTACCAAGTTGACTAAATTATTTTATTACCTAAACGACTCCAAACTCTTACCATTATTAATAATTTCATACAATTTTACATTAAGACCCGGTAAATAATATTATTTAAACTGATTAATCCAGCAATAAAGGAAAAATATATATTTAATATTTGCATTTTTAAATATGTTTCTTGTATGATAAAAACTACCAGCTATTGATTAATTGTTTCATTATATTTTTTTTCTCATCTATAGTTTTAAATAATAAATACATGTACTCATTATATATTTTCTACATATATAAAGAGGTTGATGCGTACATTTTCCATTTTTGTCATTAACACACTCACACACAATTGAAATATACCTACTTTAAACATCGACAATTAACACAATTAGAACGAAAATTAATGAGGTCTTTAAAACTAATATATACTATAGAACCAATAATAATTTTGTTCGGTTTAGCGTTTCGAAATAATTCACATTTATATATCAACTTCTACTGCGAACATAATTATGTGTAGGTATCAAAACATAACGGTAACATCATTAAAATATATAAGAAGCGAATAAAATAATTATAATACGTATAATAACCGAAATATATATTATTATATATAGATATATACCTTACAATTAGTAATAATAATATTTATAATTATTAATTTAATCTATATAGCCACGCCGTTGAACACGATCGCGAATCGATTCATCATTCATCAGCATATGTTATATATAAATGCTACTTGATTGTCTAAATTATCTAATTGTGGATAAATCCTAACAAAAGGGTAGCCAACCGGGTGTTTTTCAGGGTTTAATTTTATGCATCTTACGAATGTTCAACAACCCCATAAGAGGGGTACAATTTCGTGTTATTCTTCATGGTAGATTGCAAATGAATGCTTTGCTGCAAATCACACTCGAACACTTGGCCGGCGCTAAATAATGCGTGTATTGTAATATTGTATATAATAAGCATTGGTATAATGTGTAGGCACTACAATATAAAAGGGGTGCAAGCAAAACAAAAATCTTCAAACGATCGATCGATCGTCTGCAACAACACTCAAAAATCGAGAGCTCGCGCACGCATGTACACACACACACACACACACACACACACACACACACACACACAATGTACGCGGACACATAAATATTGTTTAGGTGAGAAATAAAACCGCCCTTCTGACGTTCCACGGCCGCCCTCCACGGACCACCCCGTAGTAAGGTACCCGTGGACGTGGGTTTTCTTTAAACGCGCGTGGAACAATAGAATAACCGACCAGTCTTCGACGTCATTAGGAGGTTAATACAAAATATACCTATTATATGGTATAGTGTTTCGTATGTGTTGCGCTTCGCACCACCGTATGTAATAACAACAATAAATAACGCCTAAACTCTGAGCCCCGTGTATAATTAAAACATTATTTGTATATGACGTATTAATAATGCCGAATGGAAGAAATAATAATAACAACCAGCAATAATATTATACGGGAAATTTAATTATATTACACGGCGAGGTGGACATAGAGCAGATGTTGTTGTTACCCTCTGACGGTCCGCCGCGCAGCGTTTTCGGTTTCCATGTCCCTAGTCTACTTGTCGTACCTAATTTATGTGGTCTTGTGATTCAAATTTTATTCTTTAGCCCCGTTTTCTATTACATTATGCCTACACGCGGACCACCCTCCACTACACATTGATATATAGTAGGTATGTACGTTGAGCGATATTTTTACCATCTCTGTCCGGCCCCCTAACGTTGTCTTTAAATGCGTTACGATGACTACATTTTATAAAGTTTACCTATCTACCTTTACTAAGATGATACTATATTAATGTGCCTACATGTGTTATCATTATAATATGATATTACCTGCATAGTCGCACAAGGCAGTTACGATGGTAACAGTAATAATGTAAGGTAAAGTATAGTGGAACGGTGTTGTGTACCTACAAAGTTTATAGAAAATATTTCTACACCAGATCTTTTTTTTTTCAACTCGTACTCATCAACATTTAGATTCTATAATATTCAGGTGAATGTGAAGTTGACTGTATAAGTAAAACAATTTAGGTAAAATGTGAAAAATACGTCACAGTTCTTTTTCTCAGCACACTGAAAATATTAAAATATTATACGTTCTAGTATATTGTAATATAATAGTAGAGTTATATTACTGTAATAAAATAAAACTCGATTTATAATTCTAAAATTTTAAATTTTAAAATATTTTTATATTTCATACTCCTATATGAAAAAAAAATCCAATCTAACACTAAAAGATATATTTTAATTTTCAGAATGTGCCAAAATAAATTATTTGTTGTTTAAAAAAGTATACAATTCAAAAAAAATTATTATTTATTAAAAAAAATGGTACTATATAAATTACCTCTCTAATTCAATAACATTTTATTTTTGTTAACTTATACAAATAATTGACTTATATAATGAGTGTCTTAGCTTATAAGCAAAAAATATCTTGTAATATGCCATAGAAATTGTTAAAATTAAAAAGACATCTATTTATTTTACACTCGGTATTTCAGATGTCGCAAGTTTTAACTCAAATATATTTTTATTCGAATTAAATAGAAAATGTTATGTTTTTTTAAAATATAAATGTATAAAAATCAATTTTATAAACAGCATAGATTTTTAACATATCATAGCTATTATTATTTATTACAATGTGTAGCACAAAGTCTACGAAATCTTAAAACGCATGGCATGATATTGCACCGCTAATTTTTTCAGTTAGTAATAATTATTTATAAATTATAGAAAATCCGAGCCTTAAATAATGAGTATTGTGTACACTACACGGATACTTTCAACGGTCCTAAACGTGCACGGGATGTTTGTGAGCATAATATAATACAATACCTACCTTGTTTATACAGTTGCGTATAATATCGATTTTCCCTCACTAAGCAGCCGACAGCAAATTATAACCGACACGCGAATAACGTGTCAATCTCGTCGTAAAGCAGAACACAATTTCACCGGGTATTTTCATAATGTACTAATAGGTACATAGATATTGATTTTTGTACGAAAAGTTCAACATTGTACCATTTTTCGACAATCAAATATAAATTAATATAGAATTTTATTTTTATTTTTGAATGTCAATCTATATTTCAGAATACATACTCGATGATCGATTGGATTCAATGACTTGCGAACTGTAGATAACGTTTATCGGATAAATATGTTTTGCGCAAGGTGATACACAATTTGTATACACCCCGTGAATATTAAATTTTAAATTTTACGAACATCATACGTTTGATAATTTAGAGAAATACATAATATATCAGGTGGGTTTCAATAGTTTAAAATGTATTGTTTTAAAATTGCATACTGTGTACATAGTATATATTTATACATTTATTACAAATATGCGTTTTATAAAATTTCCCTTACTAAAAAAACGATCTAGAAACAATACTTGTTGGCTATAAATAAATATCATAATATATTTTATTGATAAATAAATATTCATTAATTTGGATTATTTATTTTTAAACATACAAAACTTTTGTTTATCGTTAATTTTCAATATTGTCGGTATTTTAATATACATAATAATATACTAACAGTCGTAAATTTGGAGTTAAGTCACATTATGTTACATTATTTTATTGTTTTAAATTTGTTGTCAAGTAAATGTGCTAAAAACATTAAATTAATGAAAAAAAAACCACTGTACAATTTTGTGTTAAATCTGATGTCTATTTGTATATTTTTAGCGCATACAAGTCGTATATTTCCAAGTTTTATTTTTTTTCGTTTAGTGCACATAATGTTCTGTGCTCTCGGGTTGTGGTAATTATTATTATTACTATGGTTGACTCTGTTAAAACAAACGTTTAATAAACCGTTTTCTTGTATACCGTAACGCGCGTGGCGAAGGGGATGTCATTGGATTTTTAGCTTAATAAATCCTCTCGTGTGCGGATCCCGTCGTCGTCATCTCCCTCTACCAACAAACTGGGGTAATAAAAACAAATCTGTTTCTAGACGGCCCTGATGGTTATATATCCCTCCAAACTTTAACCCCTCGTCACCGGTCCAACAGTGAAATTTATGTCGTTTGGGAGCACGGGCGTTTATTATGTTGAACATTGTTCCATTCCGCGTAATTCCCACTAATGCGACGAGGTAAATAAAAAGAAAACCAATTGAAATCTTAAACGCGTATTCTGTGGCTGTTCTTCAAATAATAAAAATCCGAATCCACCACGTTAATTTAGAGAACAGAAAAAAGACTTACAAACCTGAACAAAGGCATTCGACCTCCATACAGCACCTATTGCATTGATAACGTTTTCTTTTTACATTTAAAATAAGTGTTTTTGTGTTTTTGGTTTTTAAATATAGAGTTTTATTTAGGTTTAATGCAGGTAGTTAATAAAATAATAATAATAATAATAATATATAATATAAATATACCAATTGGTAAAAAAATATTTTATTTTTAGATACAAAAAAGTGTTCAATTGTACTTTATTTTAGTTATATGATTTTGTATACAGGCTACAATAATAACTAATTTGTTGATAATTGCATAACATTTTCAAACATGTTGCGAAATGATTATATATGTTGCAAATTTTATGGATCAGTGATCATATCTATAGTTATATGTTAAATTTTACATCAATTTTTGATTTCGATTTATCCAATTATGATATGGAAAAATAATAATCAACAATATAATGTTTTCAAGTGTTTTATTTTTGAACTAATCTAAGTTACATTCTGACTATAGTAGTATAATCGTATTAATATAATGCTCATGTAAAACGAATATTTCAAAATAATTAAAATGCATTATCTGTTTAAAACATAAACTCAGTAACCGGAAATGTTTTTGACTCTTACCTTAGCTCCCTGCTTTACGGTAGGCAAACACGATATCGTAATGTGGTATCGTCAAATTTTTACTTAATTTTTATCATGACAAACATTGTATAGTAGCATCAAAAACGGTGTGCACTGAGCACAGTATAATAGGTATGTGGAGCAAATATTGTCACTAGTTACTGTAAGGTGGGTGTTGCCGTTTGGTATAAATATTACCACTCGAACGATGGTATAATATATAATATCTGTTATCTGCAGTAGGTTTTCAATTTTAAGTATGTTAAATCACGCACTGTGCGTTCAAAGGTTTGTTTCGTTTGCTATATGACGGGCAAACGACGCGATTGTCGGTGTGGTGCAGTGAAGTCATTGCGAATCGATTGACCTCGGCGTGCGCATTGGTTTCACGCGACGGCGCTGGTAACAAAAAAAAAAAATAATACTAACACAACATCGGAGACGATGTTATAAATTACCCTTTTATTCGTAAAATAATTTCAATAATGTCTTTCTGGTGATATTTTGACTGTCCACTCATCAATGATGACTACTTTATATAATGTTCGATATGAATCGAAATAAATGTATATTATATACAAAACGATTGCGTTTACCGACACAAACGAAATTAATTTTTCTTCTCGTATACGTACGCTGTAAGAAAACCAACGGTAGGTATGTGTGTGTGTACGAGTTGTGGTCAGTGTGAGAGTTCTAAGGATGGAGAGGGCGCCCGTTGTATATGAACGATGATATTATTATTATTACGAAGTATTGAGACTGAGATGACCGGTAGCCGCCGCAGAATCATCATCTCGAGTTGTGCGGTGGTTAATAGCACGTGAAATAACGTCGCCGTCGTTGTCGACCTATAGTGATGGCTGGTATACGTACCTTACCTACCTGCACCGTGTGAATTTGATTATCGACCGGTAATAATAATAGTGGAAAAAGACGCGGGCACGAACCAAACGGATGCTGCCTGTCATTATAATAATATTATTACATTAAATTATCGTTATTATTGCTATTATTATTACTGAGTTGTATATGCTATTGCGGTGGCCAAGTCGGCTATAGTGCGGTCGGTCAGCCGTGTTTTTCCCACACGCCAGTTATCCGGTTTTCCCGCGTCTCTTGTGCGCACGTACTATACTTTAGATATCGTTCTTCGTCTATTATTATTATTATTATTATTATCATCATCATCATTCAGTGCAGGGACCGTGTATCGCACACACAGTGCAGAGATTGCTTTCTCGCGGCGGAAGTCTTCCCGTCCTCGTCGGCGGGTAGCCTCAGCCACACCCACAGCCGAAGCCACAGACTCCTGTTCCATGATCGCGTGTACCCGTTTTGTGGCTTTATTTTTTAATGTATAATATTCGAAGTAAATGGTTTTACCACTACCAGTACTCTGCCCATATTATGACTAAGTATGTGTCCGCAGCCAATTCGGTGGTTTTTTTACGTAAGTATACTTCTCTGATTTGGTTATCATGCTGCAGCATTCGCACCATCGAGAAAGTCTAAAATATGGACTGCAGATATCACAACGTCTTTTTATTTTATTGGATGTTGGTTATATTTTTTTCCTCAAACGATATTCTCACGTGACATATACTTGTAGGATAAGATTAATTCGCTATTTATCTACTCTTCTAATCGTCGCATCGTTTTATACCAAAATAATTTAATTGGCCATACGTCAAGAAATCTAGATAATTTAACAAGGCTAAAAACAAGAGCTAAAAAAAATTTTCATCGTTTGAAAATATTAATTATAAATATTATTATGTTCACATTCCCGCATAAATCTGCAAGCAAATTATAATTTATAATAATAACGTATGTGTAAATTTAATTAAAATTTTCATCACAATATATAGGTACCTACAATTTATCGGTGTTTATGTATACGCATTATTGTACATGAAAATTCATTAATATTGTATTTGTTTAAAGCATGTCGAAAAATTAGATGATGAATGGGCGGGGGGACAATACAACTATACCGACGATGCGTAATAATACATAGGTACCTAAGAGAGTAATTATTACCTGTGTTCAAAATTAATAGCCTATTTAAATTATAGGAATTAAAAACCAAAAAAAAATAGTGCAAGGTGATCGAAGGAAATGCTCGTAGGCTCAATTATAGTAATATTATTTTATTTCAAATTACTAAACATCTACACATTCTATCCACTTTATAATAATAATAATAATAATAATATTCAGTATTATTCTTATATATTATGTGTTTCTTTTTTCATACTTACATGCCGATTTATAAATTGTAATCATAATAATTATTATGAATACGACCGGTCCCCACGACTAGACCCATTATACACGTCGTATAAAAACCTACTGCTATTATAACTGTCGCCGCATTCGAATTACCGCGTTAGTATTATACTAGGTATAAATAGATAACTAGATATTATATAGTATGAAAAACGGTACTATTAAATTTAAACCTGGCCAGAATCAACTTCTTATATTTAAAATGTTGTCGGACCTTCATCGTACAAACTAGATCATCCTAATTTATGCCTATAAGCTTCTCAGTATACATAATCTATTTCTTCATTTTAATTTTCTTACTACGAGGACAAGTTCGATCAGTTTTTAGCGATTTATGATTTATGATCTATACAATACAATCTTAAAATTAATACAAGTTACACAATTGCCAATATATTACGAGTGTAATTACTAAACGGTATAAATAAATTATATTAATATAAACGGTTACAGTCTGGATGATATAAAAATATTATGAAAATGTGCTTGTACATAATTATTCCTGTGTCGAGACTGGTCGCAGACTCATATACTACTACAATAGTTAATAAAACGCTGCAGATATTTAAATCTTATATCATTTTCCGAGATATGCGCGGAACTGGAATTTTGCCCCGTGCGCAAATGTGAAATTTAAATTTGTTTTAATAACACACAGCACTGCTGCACACGTCAGAACGAGAGAGAGGGTCAATGAAAAACTAGTCTGTTTCCTCTTCTTAATATACTCCTCTCGTTTTGTACCTGCAAATCGGCCCGGAGGCTGATGCAGTTGCGACGGCCGCGGTGGTCATTGAGTAATGAGCATAATATAAGACGACAGAGTGCACACATATTATATTATATATATACACTTAATACTTATAGGTATATTATATTGGTGTACTTTTATTATATATATATAATATCGTGTATAAGGGGATAGGAACGAAACAAAATCCGTACGATTTGCCGGCGCGTTTGTTGTCGGCGGCGGCCTAAAGGAGTGGCCGGACCGGCACCTTCTAATTGGAAGGCAGAGGTGTGTGGTCTCAAAGGTACCGACAACCTGACAGAGTCCTACCACCACCACCGCGAGCGCCTCCGCAAGCTCACCAATTCTCTATACTTGTATGCATATATATATATAATATGTTATGTACCGCCTCGACAACTTCTTCGCGTCGATATATATACACTATTTGGTACATGTATATTATTATTACTGTATATACGTGTATTATATACATTTCACTACTTATATTATAATGTACAGGTATATACGCGCTAGCGAGTGTGTGTGTGTGAATGTGTGTCTTATCCGGCCTGTGATCCTCGAGACTTTTAATAACTTTATATATCCTCATATCCGGACGCCCACATTCACAGGCTTCGTGTTGTATTATTATACGGTTTTTTTTTTTTAATTTGTAATTTTTTTATTACTTCAAGTCTTGTTCTTATTATTAAACGATTTATGCATGTAACGCGCGTGCGCGCTTGATCAGATATCGAAAATTATTTCTGAAAATATTAAATGGCCGAGCGTATCTTATACAATTTTATTCCTGAAATGATTTGCTCTCGTTATTCATGCATGGGTAATCCTCGTTTTATCGTTGTGGAATTTTTAATTTACGTCCTTTAAACTATGTTTACGAGGATTGCGTTTGAAAATTTTATTGTAGATACCTATACGCTGCACGCTGCTGTTTGGTAAAAAAATTTAGGTAGGTACAGGTTTTATTTGGCGTCCGTTAAATACCTCGCTCTCGTTTTCATTATATACGATTATCATGCGATATATTTTTAAGTTCATTCGTATAATAATATATATTAGATTATAGTAGGTATATACTATATAGTATATATTTTGATAAATAGTGTCTAATCACGTAACGCAAACTTGGGCGTTGAATTAGTTAAATTTATTAACTTTTTAATTCGTGGTTTATTTTATTGTAGTCAGCAACCCTTGATCATCTAAAAATAGCCAACTTCTATTATTTTATTTTTTATTGTGTCTAAACATTTTTTATAATTATAATAATATTGTTAATTACCTACACCCCCATTGGTAGATAACAAGTATAGGTGTTATATTTATGCATAGCACTATATTTTATAAAATATATTAACCATTAAACTATATTTACTAAGTAAATGTATCTGCAGCGTGCGCATAATTTCAAAATATTAACTTTTAAGAACCGTATAGTATGTAAATGTAGATAATATAATAATTTAATTTATATCCGATTTGGAGGAAAATTATGAAGATAAATAATTTTGAATTTAAGCCCTTGTATAGTATATAAGTAGTATTGTATAAAATATATATTTTTCATCAATGAATAAAATAAAATTTTTTGCAAAAAAAATTATTAATAATATTAGTGGCAAAATCTAAGTATCTAGCGATAATAATAACTCAAATAAAAATTGATAATCAATAACTCTGATATATGTCTCAGTTATTAGTTATAAGTTATAAGTCGTAAGTGTACATATATCTACCGAGAGCAACCATCATAACGGCACTATATCTTACACATCGCACGTGCCGTTTGAATAGATCGATGTGGAATAATTGTGTGAATAATGATATGAGAGAGATCGTCAAAAGTATATATTATAACATACCTACACTTGGTAATCAATTAATGCGATTATAATACATGTTGTGACTACGCGTGCGTTGTTTAATAGCAAATAAGTGATGGGTACGTCATATCATTATGTATATAGGTGTATGAAAAATAATGATCTAATTCAACCTCCCATTAGTGGGCACTCAAGAGAGCGACGTCATATTATTGTAATACCGACACGCGTCATCTCGGCGGTTTTTTATTTGACAAAAAAATGTTTGCCATACCTTTTACCGTACGCCATCGTCGGTCGTCGGCTGATCGGTAACAATAATTATAACGGTCGAGCGGATCCCACCACGTGGTATAATAATATAGTAGTGATTATCGTTGTCCGTCGTATGTATACAGACCTACGTAATGTCGTAATATATATATATATAAATAATATATTGCTTTCGACAACACAATCGGGTGGTATGCCGCCCGTACCTCTTGCACGCACAAACTATATTATATATTATGTAAACGTGATACCTGCTATGTGTGTGTACACGTTTGCCGGCGTGTAATTAACTTTGCACCGTATACATGCGCGCGCGCGCTCGCGCACACACACACGAATTTCGTATAACAAAATAATATTATCGCATTATCTACGGGAGAACAACACCATAAGGGAAACACACATACACATTGTATGCAAATTTAATTGGGGAGTCCATCATCCTTCTATTCCCTCTACGTAGTCGCCGACGTCCGCGTTTTCCTTTGTAGCCTCCTCCCGTCCTTTATTTTGTTTTTTGGACACATCGGCCTGTGTTATTAACTACTTAGGGCGCGGGATAAACACTGGTTTCGAAGTCGACCAACGAAATCTTCATGGTCGGCTAATGATTATGATTACCTATTGTCTACCCAGATCCGATTATGACTATATAATATATATATATATGTGTGTGTGTGTGTACAATTGCGTATTATTATTAGTAATCGCGGCTCGTACTCCTTCACCGCGAGGGAAAACAATCGAGACCCCCTCCCACACACACACACACACACATACACACACATCCCTGTCCAATGACTGCAGTCCAATTTGTCAGGTTATCTACAAATTCCTGGTTAGGTTTTTGTCCCGGTTTCTTATTTTATATTTTATGTTTTCCACCGTTCCACCCCAAACCTCCTCAACTCATCATTTCGGATTTCATTGGCGGCTGTGTATATATTATAATATCAACGTTAGACGTTTTTTCAAGCAATTTAAACGAGGTTTTCACCTGCGCGTAATAAATAATAATATACGAATTCATTGGGTGTATTCGTGTAATATGTCTGCCATCATATTATTGTTACATGAAACCATCTAGAAATCCCCTTCTTTGGTATAAATAATATAACTAAAATAGATAATATTGTCAGGAAATACAGTGTAACGTCCTACGTGGTTAGAATTGTACTATCTTAAAGCACATTGTTTTATAAATTAGATAGACTCTTTTTGATGAGAAATTAATTGAAAATTAATTGTGAATTTTATTTTTACGCATCAGGTAAATGCATTATACCTACTACTATTTTGATGACGGTTGACCGAATCGTAAAATTACACAGTTGTTTATGTTTAAGTACATACATTAAAAAAAAATCCATTTAATTTAGCGTAATATAATTATTATTATTGTTTTTTTTTATTTTATTTTTAAAACGTATGTGGTAGCATATTGTAAGTAGGTTCTTGACCGTAAGAAAACTAAAGTACTTGCTACACTAGTAACCCGAAAATTATGGCGATATTTCGTTTATTTTCATGGATGCATACAAATAGGTATATACATTATATAATAGATTGTACAGAATATGAGATAGGAAAACCTTACATGTGTGGACCGGATATTCATTAAAAACACTGTTGTATTCGTTTATTTTATTATTTTTTTTTCATGTATAAGAACTATGAAATAAAACTGAAAAAATAAATAAAACAGGCGATTGCTGATCACATTAACGAAGAAGGCTTTAAGACACCGTTCTCGAGGAAAACAATCTCGCTTGCCATACATAACCGTGATTCATCGTAAATACAAAGTGTGTAAAAAAAATGCAGAACTATCTCGATTCATTTTCATCATATTGTAGTAACTACCTATAAAGGAGATAAAAATTGATGAATGAAAAAAGTGAAATATAAAACATATATTTGGACTATTAAAATGTAGAAAAAAGAAAGTGTACACCCCTCAGTTTTTAAGCGATAAATGTGTGATTAAATTTATTTAATCGTGAAAACGGATTCAATTTAAATTTGTATTGATTTGAAACATATAAAAAACACTTTTGAGTTAGAATATGTCAAAATATACACATTTATCGAAAAAAAACATCAAAAAATATGAAAAAATATACGCATTAAAAAAAAGAATTCTATAAAGTCTTATTTACGTATTATTATGTAGGTATATCTAATATCTATATATACTCATATTGTTATAAAAGAGTAGTCGGAGGACTCGTATTGTTATAATATTATCGTAAATAATAAATATGTATATAATATATTTTAAGAGCGCGAAAAACAAAATGTGTATAATAATATTATAGAATATTATAATAAGGACACGCGCGCGTCCTTTTGTTCGGGAATCCTGGAGAGAATAAGCAAAGAAACAAAAGAAAAGCCCTCCCTGCGGTAGTCCGTATAATATTATTATAGTGTGTAATGGGATAAAAAATTAAACCACGTGTAATGTGCACGGCCTGTATAAAATACACCACCACCGTTCGAGTTATATTAATAATAATAACAACCGAAGGAGATAATAATATTACTAATATACGAAGAGTCGTTTACACACGCGGTCGTCGTTGTGTACACACGGATACCGTTTGCGCACACAAATTGATCCGCTACCTTAATCCTAATGAACTGCCGCCGCTGTATTAATCATTTCGTTATATTGTTATTATTATACATTATAGTCGTAATAGTAGTAGTCATCGGCGGGACTTCCTTGGCGAGTATTATGTTCTCGTCGTTGTAATGAACACCACTGCCGACGACCATCGTCGTCGTCGTCATCGCCGTCGTCTGTCCGAAATACACGAGATGAGCACTACTACTATAATACACCTTGATCATTATTATCGTTGTTAGATATTATATTAGACGGCGGTGGTTACCGCGCGCGCCGATCTATAATGATCTTTCGGGTCCGGTCTTTCGCGGTCCACGCGGCGTGGGTATAGGTATAGCTCAAATCTCAATTACCGAAAATAAAAACCAGACGATTAGCAACAAAACACTGGATCGCGTTGTTATTATTATCATTATATATTACGCGTGTTACAGAATATAATATTATTTATGTTCATGCGGTGTGTATAATATAATATCAAACTCGTGGGGCGGGGGCAACGTATTACTATTATGTTTTTGTTGACGACCAGGATGGGTTTAATTGAGACGTAAACGCGTGTAACGTTGTAGTTGCTGTTGTTGTTGTTGTTGTCATTTGATTCGTTTAATAGGAGCACAGCGTGTAGTGTTTCGTTGCCGGCACTACTTACAACTACTATCGTGTAATATCTCGTAAATGGACCGGTAATGGTCGGTTGCTGATGCTGCAGTGTCGGCTTTAGCGGCAGTAACCGTGTCGGGGGAATTTTTTTTACACTGTATTATTATTACTATTACATATATTATTATTATATTACATTATACATTATTATGTACCACCGAGCCGGTCTCTTATAAAATATCGCGAGCGCCGCCGTGCGCAACATTTCAAAAGGAAAATAACGTGTGTAATCGTTAAAAGCAACCCTAATAACATAATATATAGGTAATAACGATGATTATGATGATGGCAAACTCAAAACCACAGTGTACGCGTGAAAAGGACCGTGTCGGCAATTCATCCTTTTATTTTTATTCAAATTTATTTATATTATATACTTGTTTTCTATTGAGTCTAAAACCCTTACACTGCCGCCGCGGCTGTCCTTTGAAGAGAACGCACACGGCCGACGTTGATCCTTGTTTTTACGACATCCCCGACTCTGAAATAAATACACAGGAACAGGGATATAAAATTAACCGGATAATATCGTGTCAAATTGGAATGTCTGTTTAGCCGTTTAACTCGTTATGGAATCGTTGAAAAAAAGATACAAGAATTGTACATAATTTCAAAACTTTAGTATTTCATCAACCATAAACAAAAATCGAAAGTTTAACGATGAAAAAATGGGTCTTTTAAAAATAAGTCGATTATGTCGAAACACTAATAAAACTTCCCCTACTACCCTTTTATAGAGTCAATGAAGAGGAAAAAATCCGATCAGGATTCACCCCTACTATCATCTTTATCACTATCATGCTACTCTCTCTCCGCATTCTGTAGGTATTGTTTCAGTATATGTATATTATATTATAGTAGAAGGACAAAGAAACGGCGGCAAACTCGATAAGTTTGCGGCGTCACCAGGATTATTAAAATTTTTGATTTGCCAATTGGTCTCGCGTGCGCGATGTGCACTGTTGCAGCAAAGTCCCGGGAACAACGTTTAGAGGAGGCTATGCAGCGGGAGCGATGGTATATATTGTTTGTTAAAGGGCGTGTTGTGTTGTTATACAGCTAGCAGCACAACACAGAACGGGCGGTGGGTATAAGGTTAAAATCGGGTAAAAGCATTTAAAGGGAAACGGGCCGGAAAACACTTCGTTGGTGGTGACAGAAACACGGTAGTGGTATATATACTACAGCGCGGTGGCAGTCAGTCTTGTCGACGGGGACGTGTTGTATTTATAATAGATTTTCCTCAGCGTCGCATACCTCGTCGTCGTCGGAGTTGCCGACTATACGCCTGACTCTGCACTTCCCTTCCACATAGCCGCCGATCACTTTGCGCAAGCTATTTTCCGGACGATTAACCCGCAATCTAGTTTGCGCGAGGGTGCGACGCACAATCTCTCTCTCTCACACTCACACACACTCTATTACTTTTTCTTTCTCTCCATCTCACACCTCTTCAGCTGCCGCGTTGTGTACGTATATATATGTCGTACACTATAATATATGTCCGTTGGCCCGCACCGAGTTTGCTAACAAAGCTCGGTAGAGCTTTAAAAACGAATTCACGCCTTATAAAATCTGTAGACAGTGTTGGTAGAGATGGAACGACGACCTACAGTGATAAACACGGTCGTTTTGTCCAACGACGAACCTCCTCTATTATATCGCGGCCTTCGTTCATTTCCCCTCGGTATAACTCCAATAAATCAGAAAACCACCCTTAAAATGTGTGAAATTTTTAACTTTATTATGTATATATATATAAGTATATATTTGTATGCGGGATTTCATAACCGGAAACGGATTATTGTCGTGTCCTATGTTCAAAATAAATACCTAAATTTTTTTTTTTTTTATTTAAAAGTTTTATAATTTTTTTCACTTATCGATGTATCCACGTAATCTATATTATGCAGTTTTTTTGGTTACTTGAATTGCGTGTGTAATATACATGGATACCGTGGTAACAAACGATGACGCGGTCGTCGTCAGTGCATGTGATTTGTCACAACGACGACGACGACAGGCTATTAATTATTGTTACCGCGGGAGGACTTGGAGGAGAGTTTGTTACACTATTATCATTTATAACAACACACATTAAACTGTTTACATCATATAATATTATTATACTTGCACGCGCGTCGTGATCCAAAACAAACACAGCTGCGCATTGATTTCGTGCGCGCCCCGTTTGGAATTTCCTCGGAGGCTCCGGTCGATACATTTTAATCGTATATGTATAATAATAATAATAATAATAATAATAATAATAATACGGCGTATACGCCTCAGAATCGTCGTAGTTTTAGGTGGACGGCGGTAGTGGAGGGGTGCAGCCATGTAAATTAATACGCACCGATGGACACACTAATTGAAAATATTTAGTCCCTTCCCCTAAGGCGGTTCGTTACGCCCGTTCCGCATTTAATGATATCCCGCCGACGTCGAGTACACTACATTATTTCTATTTTTATTATTATATTATGTACAATTTGGATTTTCATTTCCGGATATATATGCCATAAGTGATAAGTCTATCGTTCGGCGGTATAGTTGGGTAACGATTCCCGTCTATCAACATCATTTTTCCATTCATTGTTTCTTAGGTAAGGCACTACTGATTTGTTGAGTGTAAATAACGACAAACCGTGCCGAGTGCAAATTAAGGTTTTTTTCGTACGTGTCATGTAGTATTTTATTGATGAGTACTTAGAGAAATTTGTAAGCAACACGAACCAAATGATAACGGAAAAGTAGACCCCGCAATGACCAATGTAGCCAACAGCGAACACCTACACTCAACGCACCTCACCAGAACGATAATATTATATACACAAGACCATCCCATATCGTCGATATATAATTATAAATCTCAGATGTACGTAAACATATATTATTATAATATTAAAGGTAAAACAAAGTCATCTTACCACACTTATAATATATTTCATGAATTGTTATATTGTGTTGGGAACTTAATTATACATTTAATTACTCGTGATATGGTGTTAAAATTATAATTTGTATGTTCTATCTAGACTGGGATGGACTTGAATCAATTATTTATCAAATAGTTTCAATTAATAACAAGCTATTTTGTTAAAATGTCAGCTCAATCGTGGTCTAGACAAAACATCTGCAAGCGGAGTGAAAGTTATCACTCTAAATTATAAACTCTATTTTAAATCATTTTTAGGATACAACGATTAGTATATATATATTGCAATCAATTCTTTCAAATTACATATTATTACAATATTGTCCTATGCCAAAAGCGAAACAAGGCAAGTCACGTCACTGAATTTCATTCGGATTTTTAATTTTCCTAATCGTATTCAATTAATTTTGTGTCATTTCCAATTAAAATTCAGAAATGCGTGCCAACCAGTCCTCCATGCCATCGGTTATGTGTGTGTGTGTGTGTGTGTGTGTGTGTGTGTGTGTGTGTGTGTGTGTGTGTGTGTGTGTGTATCTGCCTAGTTACACCTATTTATATACGCCCACGTCAAATATAACGTCGAGTATATTACATATCGTTATGCATCCAAAACAATTGTTATCGAATCATGTTATTTTAAGTAATTAGTAAATTTATTCAAATATTTTGAATTCAAAAAGACGTAGGTACACTTATTAGTTTTTATTACTTATTACATTATAATTCAGTACTACATTATAATGTTATGCTGGAAATCAAGTATACAAATATAATATGTGCACCAGTCTAATTAACCGTGTGTTTAATTATAAATTTCAACACGCTGTTTAGTGTTGCGCCATAATGAAGTTTAAAAATAATGCACATAATTATAAAACATGTATAATGATCATGTATGTTGCTTGCGGTATTTGACCTAAGAATTCTTGCGGCAGTATATTAATAAAATAAGCTTATATAATATTGTGTACATATTGTGTGTGTGTGTGTGTGTGTGTGTGTGTGTCAAGTTGTTATTATTATATATTGTATACCTACGCGATTTTGTCGTCGAAACGTTATTATAGGTACTGACTATACCTATATAATAATATAATATAGTGAAAATTATATTTCTACTATGAATGGCGTCGAGGAGGTCTTATTGGCTACCAGTTTCGCACGACCGCCAGATAACAGCAGTCCGTTATTAATAATACCATTATAATACGCGTTTATCGGAGTTCAGGGCTATCTCGTATTATTGTAATTTATGTGAGTTGACCACTTTGTATACGTTGCGTAATGATATTAATTCGGTAGTCACTTCGATTTATATTATATCGTGTCGCACGTTTGATCGCCAAATACGAGTGTGTACGTAAAGTGTATAATAAATTTAAATCGACTCGTTTAATTTAGTCTTATGGAAATTTTTATTTTTATATAAAAATACACGATATTTTGTGGCCAGAAAGTCTAGTGGCATTCGTGTCTAAAAGCTATAAACCTTTTGCAATGGATAACGGACGATATTAACAAATTATGTATAATATAATACCTATATTAAATCGTTGAATATAATAATAATAGAATTATTGTAAAAAGATAGATTGCTACTACGGCGTCGACAACAAAGCTGCAATTTACTCTCTCTATTGACTCTGTAGGTACACATGAATGTATAATACGTCATATTATATTATATCCTGCCATCCTGGTAATCAAGAAATATTATATCTATAAATTTAGTTCGTTATAGGTATAGGTACCTATATAACACACGACGCGCGATGTATAATTGTTTAGGTCATAAACACGGCCAATCAATCAATTACATAAACTTCCTCTAATTGACTTTAATAATAGGGTACGATGAAGCGTTTTCGTTAATTCGAAATGAGATAACATTTTGAAAAAAAAACCTCAAGAGGAGCAACAAACACGCCTTTGCCATCTGTTTCTTACAGTGCCCCGCATAGTGAGCGGCTATATTACATCGTGTGATGTTCGATAGCCATCGACGAATGGTTTTCCGAGGTAATACATTATGATATATACGTGTGCCCGTGTAATATATGCCCTTTTAATCGGCGGCATAATATTTTGTATATACCTGCAGCACACCCGGTTACTCGCTATAATAGCTGTATATTATAGCAATTAATGCTGCTTATATATATTATATATGAAATGGGTCCGCGTCTAAATAATTAATTATTATTTCGCGATCGTTTACCCCACCCCAATCGCACATGAAAACATTTATCGGGGGCGCGGAAGCAATTTACAAACTTACCGCCACTACCGCACCGATATATACCTCTATATGTACATATATTATATACGAAACTACGCGGGAAATGTAATTATAATCGTCGCGACGCCTCGGTGGCGGACTCATCAATAACGTATGTTCATAATATCATTTATAGGTAGGTAATATAATATATAAAACCGCGGCACGTATTATTGTATACGTGCCTGCGTGTGCGTGTGCGTAGTATCGAGTTATTTTGTGTGTGTGTGTGTGTGTGTGAACCTCATCGGACCAACCCCTGTAGCCGAATACCTATAAACGTTCGTTTTTCTCTCTGTTTCTTCTCTCGTCATCATCGTTGTGAAATATATACATATATATAGATCGTCATAATATATGATAATAATAACGTGTGGACACATGTACACATAATGATATGATATTATACGATCGACATTGACGTCATCGGTTTGTCGGTTCGGTGATTGCCACCTGTGTATTATATAATATTATACGCACATGTAATTTGTGTGAACCGCGGTGTGCAGTGTCGTATGCTCGTCTGGACCGTCCGGGCAAACTACCGTCCCTCAGGATATATCACTCGATACCGCGCGTCGATATAGGTATAATATATATATATATATATATATTATTATACTGCGTTTAACGCTTCTGCGGCGTATATACGATATAGCACAACACGTCTTTCTTTCTCTCTTTAATTCTCTACGTCTCTCGGTCTGGTATAATGTACACCGTGATTAAATTCTCCCATGAAAACTACCCGCAACTCTCCTACAGGACCGCAAGGCGCACGTTCGTCATTATTGAGACCGGGGACTACCGTCGGAGTGTGTTGACGTGTATGTCTGTGTGTGGTGCTGCAGCATGGAGTGCGGGTGTGCGTGTCGGAAGAAGACTGTACAAATCTTTTTTTCGTATGTGTGACGTAAAGTGCGGAAGTTATTATAGGTTCCCGTTATTAGGTCGTGTCGTGTATATTTCAGTGATATATTACAATATTTAGTATATATACATACATCTGTGCAGCAGTAGGGTGGTGACAGATTTTTTCAAGTGGTAACGAACACGCTCTCGTCGCGTGATCGTTATATATTTTGTATTATTGTACGTGTATCAAGATATCACATACATAGTATTATTTCAATGCAAAAATAAAAAAATGTATATTATTCATCGTAGCATATCTGTCAAAGCATGTGTATACAATTATTTTAAAATTACGAACAGTTACCAATGAATATTTTTTGTTAGGTAGAACGTATTTAGGATTTCGACGTCATAGCTTTACGTAAATGTATTTTATATATAGTTCTAAAAAACCGAAAATATGAATGTTAAAGCCATTTGTTTATTTTATTTATAGAGCTGCGAAATGATTAAAATGATAAAATTTAAATGCTAGTAAGCTATTAAAATTCAAAATTATGCAATCAAAACAACTTTTTTTTTATTATTTTTATATATTTTAAACAATATTGGTTTTTGGTCAGTCTTATGCGATTAAACTCGTAAACGTGAAATTGATTTGTAATAAAATAGACATAAAATTAAAATAGACTGCAGTTCAGCAAAAAGCATTTCAGCACAATTTATATTTATATTTATTTTAGATTATTGATAATTGAGATATTTTAAAATATCAAACATTTATATACCTACTTTCACAATTTTTTTTATATATATTTGAAGTTTAATTTTTTAAACTTTTTATTTTTTTTTTAAATATAGTTCGACATAATATCCTATCACCATTATAATAGGTAGTATAAATTACTAATAACACGTACTTGTAATAAAAATAATTCCATTCATTAATTATTCTATTTATATTTTTACAGTTTTTACACATTGTTTTATGTATCTATATTCAATTTATTTCTGTTTAGTTCTATATAGACAAATAAATACCATCCATCATTATGTGTATCTAAATCGTGGTAATCAATGTGTCCCTGCTAGTATCTACCTTTCGTAGATTTAAATATATATCAACTATTTAAGAAAATGTTTCGAACATTTATTTGTACTGTGAACTCCTCAAGACAATTTTTGCACATAAGGGATAATTGTGATTTTTCATCCACTACCATTCGTTCGTGGCGGAATTCGTTTTATAAAACGGATGTTTGCACAGTACACTCACCCTAGTTGTGGAAATCGTTTTGGTGGAATCGTCTCGCACTGTATAATATATAATAAATGTATTGTAGGTACCTAATAATAGTTTTTCCGACCGGTGGTTTACGTCGTTTCGGGGGCTGGGGGACGGAACGTATTTTTTTTTATACAACAATATAATTTGTTCGCCATCGCAGCAATTATTGCGTTCATTCGGAGCGGAATTATTAACATTACAAAAATAATACATAACCCCATAGGGGTGTTGACACAAACGCGGCTGCGACGGCAACGCGGTGGTGGTGTGTTGGTGGCGTTTACAAAATGGCTGAGTTCATGAGCCACAATTTGTATTCCGGCCTCGCGCGCACAACCATTACCGGCTTCCTGCGCGCGCGGCGGCGGTTGCACACCGTAATATTATCATTTAGAAATCGTGTGACCCGAAAGCGGCCACTGAGCAGTATATATATATCATAGGTTTACATATTTTGTACGATATTTTTATGTAATTATTTATTACTATTATATAGGTATGATTATTATATTATGATGCTCTGCAGCAACAAATACTGCCGCTTTCTTGTTTGCATTCGGACGGTTTATGCGTTTTTCGACCGCGAGTCGTAGTCGGAATACAATAGGTGGCATATAATAATAATAATAATATAGTCGTTCAATCGTATGATTTATACGGGAGGTATAGATACACTGGATTTCTCTAGGTTTATTATTATTGTTTGTATGTCTCCGTTGCACACTCACTACACATACAAATACAAACACGCGCGGGCGCATATATAATAATATATAAATAAGTATTTCGTGTTCTTGCATGTATTCAAATCTTTCTCTTCGTAAGTTTTAGCAATTGTTGACGACAACGGGGTGTTTTGGCCCTGTACCGCAACAGTGGAAAGGTAGTAAAAACTATAGACTCTTGTGTAGTGCCGGTGGGTGGAAGGCGGTAACCAAAAAGGTTATTGTTATCGGACACGCATCGGTCGTTATACCTGGTCGCGCGCGCATAATATTATTACCATTTCACCCGAAATACATCCAGGCACACAAAAAAAAAAATAATAACCCTTATCTACGATGGCGCATTCTTACGATTATTATTATACCGTGGTAAACAAACTACCCAATTACACAGTCATTCCGCGATTGGTTATCTCCGTGGCGATAACCACACGCCACCCGAGTTATTATATATATGTTATTATTATACGGGGCCCGTTATTGTAGACCACGCACCGTTATGCCCCTCGAGTGTGGGCCCTTCGAAAAGGGTGGGATCACCGTTTTAGGGGGTGGAGGAGTTTACTGTTTGGTAAACGCACAGTACAGTTGAATATAATATAGTACGGGACTCGTAAAAATGTCCATTCCCAGTTGTATTCCGCCCCACCTATATGATATACCTACTGTGTTAGAACATCAAGAACTCGGTTAGGTCACTAAGGGTTGTGTTTTTGTATTATTTCTAAGTCGAAAATGTACAATGCCAACAAAGGGTCGCGTTATGTTCGCGTGTGAGATGCGTGTCATACAAAGAAAATCAAAAATACAATATTTAGGAATTATATTGCCTAATCCTCGAGGATATTACATCATAACATTATCGATCATATTGCACACGGTAGTTTAACAATTAATCATCTGCAAATAATATATATATAATGTATACATCATTATGATATTATCATACATCAACTACACTAATGAATATATGCCTACCATGTAAAATGGAGAGAGTGGAGCGCGGTGGCTTACTACACGTCAATAAATTAACGTACGTCATGTATTATAGTGCGGTGTGATAGCGGTGCTTTATACAAAACTTATAAGTACTTCGAAAGGATTTCATGATCTCGAATATGGAAAACAATTTATTTCAAAATACATATTAAATCACGTAACAATGTAATATATTTCACCAACGCGTCGACGTGTTACCGGGCGTTAAGTTTCTCGTACGGTTTTTTCCGTTTTTTTTTTGCCACCACGAATCACTACCAGAAAGACCGGTTGCGGTATACACCAAAGTAACCCACGGGCAGATTGTTATTTATACTGTTTGGTATCAATTAGCACTTGGCGGGACGGTGCTAATGCGTTGGTCTTTTTATGTGCGTGTAGGTACGATATTATTATAATATTATTATACTTTCGGTGCATCGGCGACCGCAGGTTACAGTGACGACGACGACGTGTTAAATACAAAAGAAAACCGAAACTCAACTATTTAGGCCACGGCAATAACTACGCTACTATACAATAATATTATAATAGTCACTGCTATTACTACTACTACAACTACTTTATTAGTAAAATATATTAGGTACACTGGCAAACTGCTATATAACGACATATTATTATAGTGTTCTGACGACTGTGATAAGGACATTATATTATTATTATTATAAATACGTGCAGCAGTGCAGGCGTCTTATTGTAACACAATCGTCATTCTCCTGTAGAATAGCTTTAGTTTTATTGTTATACGAGCTATTGTTCGAATGTTTCTCCACATATTAAATATTATGATATTATTGTATAAATAAAAATGCTTATACTATACTCACAACAACAGGAGCATTAATATTACGCGCTATGTGATTTTCGTGTGGTTTACAAAACGGTGTTTTCTTTTTCGAAATAAAAATTCCCCCGACGGATAAAATATTATACCTATGTCCACGCGCCCCTTCGATAAGGCGTATAAATACATTGCATAATTACGTCAGAATACAATCGAAAGTCCGCCGACGCAGCGTTGTCGACAAATTGACTGCAGATTCGTTCCACTATATTATTATAATAATATTCGACGATTCGAGGACGGTCTAGCAGGCGCCTCCCACGAACAGATATGAAATTTCTTCGTCTGCGTGCCGTATATATTTATGCGGCTATTTAACAGATTTAAGCTCTTCCGTAATAGCAATTTAATCGAGACGTTTCCACGTACACGACTACGTGCTGTGTGCAGATAGGTCGCATAACCCGAGCGTGTATATTATAGTTATACCATATACCTAGCTATACATAATTTAATACGCCGCGAGATGAGAGAGTAACCATCATAGTATCGTGTCAGATATACAACGGACGTGCCACGTATTTTCCGACACCCACTCAGCACTCGTGTTACACACGTCTGGGACGTAGTAATCGCGGTGTCGTCAAAGTATCGTTATAGGTCACGAATTTTTATTATTATCATTATTATATTGGTCATCGCCTTCGTGTATAGGTATTATATTATTATGATTGACTATAAAAATATATTTTATATAGCAGCGCAGGACGGCGTTTTGTACTGTATTATATTTTTATTATTATTATTATTATTGTCTATCTATCCAGAGATAACGTCATTACACGCGCGCACTCACGGCGGGCATTCGGCTCGCGCGATGCCGTGGGATGGGAGGTTGGTGCCGGGCGAGGAGCCGGACATCAATCAAACGAGGGACCGTTGACAGGCGCAAAACAAATATCATCACGGACCGCGGTGCCTTTTGAAAAAGCAATATCAATTTAGATTGGCTATTCACGGCCGTGTGTGGATAATACGTCCATTAAGCGCATTAACGCGCGCGCGCTTGTCATGAGTGCTGGCCGAGCATATACAATCCGGCGAGACGAATAGAAAGGGTATATAATATAATATAAATGATATGGGAGACACTGTGATGTTTTATAATATACATCGTTTAATGTGTATATTATTATTATATTATTTTCATAATTTACCAAAGTGCCTACCTGATAAAAGTATAGGTCAATTTATATCGAGGAACAATTTAACAAGAAGCATATAACAAAATACCAGAAATTAACTTTTTCCAGCGAAAAATCAAAAATATTTGTGTATTTATTTTAATACGCTACACAATAATTTTAATGTTTAATATAAAATTTATTTTTTCGGTATCTCAATTTAGGTGAAAATTACGATACAATTTTTTCTACCTTAAATACATTCTAATACAAAAATATATGGAAATTAAATTTGTTTTTTTTAGTCTGCAGTAGTGGGTTTTTTTTATATATTATACTATAATAGTTTACTACAGTATGCACTATGTATGTATGTATGTATGCTATTATTATTATTATTATTTATTATCTTAAATATCATTTGTGATTTTTGGCGAAGAACACGGTAAATAGAAGATGTGATGTGATAAGATTGTATTTGTATCTTACAAATCTATATTATACACATAAATTATCATACTTCAAGTCTAAGCTTATCTTCATCTATTTATAGATATACTAGGAAAATTCGTAATAATATATAGATAGGTATAAATACATTTTTGATCTTACCTTTTTATCATTTTTACCTCTTGTTCGTGTTTATCAAAAAATAATAAGTGTAGCCGCGTAAGTATGTACATAGAATAAGAAAAACAAATAACGAAATAAGAAGAATCATTTTGCCAAATTTTCAACGTACTTGAATTTTTACATACTACTTACAAACTTGTAAAATACAATGCTAAATTCACAGTTTTAGCTGATAAAAGTTGTGAATTTGAAGTCGCGAACGACAGTTTCTCAAAAATAAACTGTGGTTACAGCATAGACAATAATTGTAACTATACTTACATATATTATTCTAACTTATATTATAAATTGGTAGGATAACTGACAAACGTATTCTACGTGGTGTCAAATGATTTCAACGATTATCAATCAAACCATTTTCGCGTTGCCGTCCGTATATATAATTATAATGGTGTATACTGTAATGTGCAGTGTATATACTGATAAAAATTGCCTAGTTCACGTGTTTTCCGACCTCGTTACCTTCAGTTAGAAAAACTTATTTAAGCATTTTTGTTGAAAATTTTACGCGCAGTAGCACATCACGGTAAATATTAGGTATTTATTATTTGGTAAGATACATTTCAGTCACCTGTATAGGTATAATATGCAAATAAACATTAAATTTAAATATAAAATGAAAAAACTATAATAATTGTTATGTTAATATGAAGTATAGATAACAATTATAATTTATAACATATACTTACATATAGACCATATTACTCTATGATACAGACATACACGAAAAGTCAACTAGCTTATATAAACCAATATTATAAGTTCTTTAAATAATTGTAAAATAGGTCATATATACATTTAACACTTATAAGTTATAAAACTACCTACCTAATTCTTATCCTTGTAATATAATTACTTAAAGGAAAAGTGAATTCTAAAGATAAATAAAAATAAAAGTATCTAGTTTTGTATATTATACAATTTAGTACATATAATCAAATTGTTCTGATCTAACTTTAAATCAATAGATTATAATTATATATCTAAATTGATATTTTTTGAAAAAAATAATAATGTTGATAAGTGTATTATGTAAAATATTTCAATTTTTAAAAATGTTAATATCAACAATATTAATACATCTATTTCTTATTTAAAGTTGCAATACAAAATATAACAAGGTCCATTTTGAAATTACTTCAAAATTACGTAATTGCAGATTAAAAAATATGTAACTTAGTATCATAACTTTGATAAATACAATTGATTACTGTCTAAGAATAACCTTGAGTATTTAATATTATTGAGGACATTGTTTAAGATCATCGTTTTGTATTATTTACAGATATACCGTATATTTAGCCGACGACGGTATATTATATTTGGTTAGTGGGACGAAAAACAAAAGCGCCTGCGTTACGGTCAACGCGACAATAACGCGCTTAGCGAGCCAAATATTTTATATAAAACGTTTTTATTTTACATCATAAATCGTAAAAACACTTATAATACCGAGTATCCGCGTATAAAAGTATATAAAATATATATATAAAGTTATAGACTATAGTACATACATGTGTCCTAGCATAACCAAACATGGTATTTTATTAAATCGAATTACTATCAACTATTTTTGGTGGAATTCATCATTGCATCGTTTTCCCGTGATATGGATCGATATATAATATATACATATTTTATATCGATAAATGCATATTTTACATACACAAGATATATGCTACACGAGTTTTCAGAATAGACAGCCGCCCACCGTACTACACTCTGTCCTATTAAGATTTTAAATTGAAAAATATTTATGTCGTTTTTATATTTTGGCGGCACTCTCAAGCAAACGTAGTTTTCACGGGCTGTTTCAAAACGTTTGGTAATTTATCGAGTCGGTTCATCACGGCACAACACGTTGTGACGTTTGCTTTGGATGTCCGAGCCAAATGAGTTATCGGCACATTTAGCAGACTGACCGAATGGTTGCTGGAAAGGTATTAATTTAGTACACTTTATACTATTTTCGTATACATTAAGATCAGTTTGTGAGCGCGTACCTTTTTTTTCAATAGACACCCTATCATTCATCTATATGTACACGAAGAAAAGTGGATAATATTAGTATACATAATTATAATATTAGTGTATATAATATAACCGCAAAACAAACGAAGATATTTACAGGAGTTTTCATAATATTCGTTATATTCGTTGACAAACTGCCGCCGCCGGTTTAATAATAATATTGCAGCCACCGCTTCGTTCAGTATGTGTGTGTTTATATGTATATATAAAGATCAGTATCACTATATCATGCTGCTGCTGTTGGTCGTTAATATGTCCTCGACGTGCGTTATTTTAAGGACTTCTTTCGACAAATCGTTAATACGCGCGAGGCGGACGTTTTTATTTTAGCTTAATTTATAATAATTACTTAATCGCGTCGTCGTTTAACGCCACCGACATGTTTGTCTATTTGTCTCGGATTGTACGACTGTCACGTTTTTGTATTTTTTTTTGTGTAGGCTTAAGCAATAAAACGTCTAAGAAAGCAACCGTATTTGACTATAATAGAATTGTATACACAATGCCCCGTACAAATAATTGTAAAAATTTGTTTTGGATTGAATAAAAATTATTTTCAGGTACACCCACAACTTTTTAAACCTGATAAAGACGTTTCATTACCGATGCAACTATATATGATTTGACTCCCGGTTACCAAATATTTGAAAACTGCCCTTATATACATGTATTAGAAACAATAAATATGATTATTCACATTTGTTTTAACTTTAATTTCGTAGTGACAAAAGAAAATTACGACACGATAAAAAATAACCGATGTTACTGCAATCGCTGTAGATGTACATGTGTAAGGACGGATTATTATCATATTTTTTGTTAATATCACTTGTTATAAATAAGTATAGATAAGATGCTAGTAGTTGATATTTTATTTTTGAGTTGTATAAATCACTATTAACTAGAGCAATTGGCTATGGTCGCATCGCATCCGTTTCAGCGAGAAACACGTCAGCGTCATTTCAGTGTTTTCTTCATCTTTTATGTTCATTTTTCTATTACTTTATGAATCATTTCATCGTTTTGTGTTCTGTGTGGCCAATGAACGTGTCTAGACAAAAGAACCACCAATTTCCGTGTGACCAACAACGAAGAATTGCCGTTTTTAACGTGGCAGCTAAAAATTAAAAATAAAATAAAAGCCAGCAACCATCTATATTATATTATTTTGATATATGCAACAACCTCTGATACTCGTTCATATCAACTTATATAATTTAATTTAATACCCAATCTTTTTCAATAGTAACCTATGCTGTGATTTTTATCTCAAAAGAAAACTGGTCATTAAGTTTTTGCTATATAATGTTTTAATTCTTTTGACATTTATTATATTTTTTTCCTATGAAATTTATCTATTTTAAATTGAAGTAAATTGTCTTGATTTAGTTCTCATTTTAACGTAACTATAAGGTTAGCGTATATTTAGTGTTATATAATGCAACTATATTACAATATATTTATTTAAGTTACAAAAATCGAGAGACCTGTCCAGTGTTAAATTACGCTAATTCTGTGTGACCGTGCGCATGTTTTATTGATCGGGTTGACAGTGTTTTATTGCGAGAAGAATTCGTATCGTAATAACGCGTTTGATGGTTATTTATCGCGGGAATGGGATGTCATGTCATGTCCGGATTACCAAGTTACATGTATTTGTATTGTATATATAGTAACGTTGTTTTTTTCTCCTTTCTACAACAATAATCTAACCGGCAAGCGACCGGAAGCAAACGAGTAGATCGGTGGTGTGGGGGAAGAGTGACAGTCAGAGGCTTGTCGTCGACGGGACTCGCGCGTCGTTGCAAAACCAATAAGTCTGTCAACCGTGTGCCTGTGCGCTCAAATGAAGAGCTATCGGCGCGGGGACGCTCGACCCTAATGAGTGGCGGGATAAAACACGTCCTTGGCCGGGCGGCGGTGGTATATTTATTGGCGACCGTAAATTATACGTGCGACGAAAGACACAATCGTCTGCTGCTGTCTGCTGCCCGTGTTGTGCGTATCCCCGCATCGGAAATGTCGTCGATTTTTATTCCTCTGGGAAATAAAAGCAAACCCCCTTCTTTACACCGGAGTCGGTAGTTTCTGAGTAAAATTTTTCGTCGCCATCCGCTTTATGCGCCCCATCCTTTAAGTGTATTTAAGTGTATTACTAAACTATATATTTTATATGTCGTGTACATATATTATAATTAAGTCTAGGATTTCTATAAAGTAAAAAATTGTAAAATATGCAAAAATAATTTTTTTTTAAATATTAGTTCTTCTTTAGTATCAAGTCCATTTAATTTAGATAGATAGTATATTTACGATAATTCGAAAAATAACCCAATAATTATAGACGTTCATTAAATAAATACCATTTAAAATTAACAAGATTCTCAAAAATATATATGATATGCATTATGTTCAAAATATGCAAAAAAAGTATTCTATTCAATCGAAAATAAGCCAAATCGTAAACATATCTGACAACCAATCAATTTGGACTTAAGGAAAAAAAACATGCAAATATATAGAAATCCTAGACCTAACAATAATTATAATATAATATATTTGTGTGTACTACATGTAATTGCGATTATTATAGTGGGTAATGGTGATATCTTCCGAATTTGGATACATTTCCCATAACCTCTTCCCGCTTCGAATTCTAACATAGATGAGAGTTTTTTAGCGAGTGATTGAAAGTCAGGTTTAAAGTTTTCGCGTACTCGCTTACCTATATACCTACAACGTATACACAGGTATACCTATTATACAAATCAACATAATTACCTTAACTCGTTTCCTAAAAGGGTTGTCCGAACCAACACTCATACATACGTTTAACAATATACAGTTACGGCGTATACGGAATATAATAGTTTCGCTTGGTTGATATCGTATAAGTTCTCAATTTTTTTATTTCCACAGTGCATTTGCATCTTCCTATATTTTTTTTTAAACTATACGTCCAACAAACCAATAACAATTAACGATCGGTTTTCGAATGTCGATTAATAGGCGCATACATTAGATATACGTCCTGCGGATCGATGCAAATGACGCCGCCGGTCGTAGTAGTAACACTAGTAGTATATTAGTGTTATTAATATTAGTGTTGGTAATTCTTTACCTCGATCGTCGTGTACGCACGTCATATTTCGTACGTGTCGACAACAAACGATTTCCACCCGCGGTGCGTGCGCGCATCGTGCAGTGTGTCCGTCGCGTCCTCGTTTTACGAGAGAGCGCGAGCCGCAGAACACGCGCCCGGCCGGCCGGCCGCCACCGCCGCCGTGTGTATTATTAGTTTTATTATAATATCGCTACACGGCGACGCACACCAACTCGCACAGTGTTTGCGGCGGTGGCCGACACAATGTAACGGCGCGCGCGGGTCCATGTCAATGAGTGCGTATATTACATATACATATATTGTAATATATAGTCGTATACATAATAATATGTATATAATATAATATAATATAATACGCTGTCACTGCCGCACGTAAACCACCTCGAGCAATAAGGTTGTTTTTTTTCCTCTCTTCAACTCTTTGAACTCGTCTGCGGACGCCGACGATCTTATACGACACCGCCGCGCCGCCGCCGGTTTATTATATTATTATTATTATCATTATTATAGTGCACACGTCGTTGGTGAAAAACTCGACCGGACTTGACCGGACTTTGGCGCTATAGTGACTTCTCGGAGAGTGGGGTCATATAATATATATATATATATAAATAAGTGTGTGCGTATAATTTCTATGATTTTTGTGACGAGAATCGATAGCGAATTCGCATGATTATGGTTAATATTTATTGTTCTAGTCAACCGATTCGTAATTGATATAGTATTTAAAAATAGTAATAATGTATATTAATTGTATTACGGTGTACCTACCGACAAAACGCCGGTGGAGAATATATTTTCTTTATATACAATTACACGCGCGCTGTAAGAGCACTGTGGGTGGCATACTTTTATGATTTCTTCTCCGGTCTGGAAAATGTTCTGCGCACCACTGCAGCTGAGCGCTGTACACGTGTTCACCGTCAAAGTCCTGCAGTTGTGAAAGTCCGGACGGCGTGATTCTGCGCGAGAATATAATTATACCAACGACGCGCAGTCAAAACTCTTGTTACTTTTTTTCGACTTTTGTAATACGCGGTGTTTGTATACCGCGTTATTACATAATATAGTCCATTAACTATCCGTGTTTGAATGTTAAGTCTTAAAACTTAATGAGGTCGAACTTTATAAAATTAGATTCGTTTTTGAAATCCCGCATGTCATATTGGATTTTCTCGCACGGAAATGGTTGACGATATTTCTACTTCTTCACTCAACACCATTTTTTATTTCTTACAATATCCCAAGGGTGTATTCCATTCGTCTGCTTTCGTTATTATGGCGCACGCGCGCTCTATTATAGTGTGCGTTGTTTTGCTTTATTGTGTGTATATTTTTACAAAAAATTTTCGTCACCCAATCTAATTGGGCGATGCTGATAAAAAATTATATATATATAGTCACATCTTATACATATACAAGAAGATGTATACTAGCGACTGTACACGACCTACGGATCATTGATCCTCGAACCTACGTGTCGCCTGCAAAGAACAAAGCCCCGGCCGATATCGGAACGAAATTCGAGTAAAAAAATAGTATATATTCCGACCACTTCCTACACGGCGGCAGCGTATTATACCGACGCGCGCGGACGTAATAATTAATTTTTCTTTTTTGTCCCGATAGTTTGTTTATATACAAGAACATTCTCTCACAAACTCCGCGCGCGGTGAATAGATTTCAATTATCGACGGTTCGTTAGAAATCCTTTGTCGCCGTCCGCGCCGGCTTATTTTTATTTTTTCTTACTCCCCGTAAAAAGATAAAAAAAAAGTATGTAATAATAATAATAATAATAAATACAATAATAATAATAATAGTAATAATAATAATAAAAACGACCGGTGGGCTCTACTATAGCACAAGCGCTCTCGTGTATGTGTGTGTGTGTGTGTGTGTGTGCTCTATTAATGTTCATAACGAGGTGTGTGGCATCGGCAAAGGTACCTATGCATGACTTATATGTATACAAATTATAGTTAGCCGCGAGTCTATTATAATTGAATATAATCGTGTGAAACTCTAACCGCACTCGACTGTTATCAATATCGGTCGAGTTAGCAGAGTCGTTTGGATTTATACCTACACTACAATGAAGTGACAATCCATCTTGCAGAGGCGGGCTAATACGTGAATCAAATATACATTAAACGCGTGTAAACTTTCGACGCGTAGTTCAGATGTCGGTACTTCACAGTTTTGTGAGCACTAATTTCCCCACCGTTAATATCAGGACTTAGTTTAGCGCCCATAAAATATATGCCGCCAATCATACCACCAGTGATAAGAAATCCGTAAAAAATAACAATGCATATTATACAACAATGCGTGGTATTATTACTTGGCATCGAGATTCTGTCTTTTCTGTGTGTCCTTAATTTTTATAATCAGCGGTTCTATTTTCGTTGGATCGAGTGACCGGCGGCGTTCGAGGCCAACGCCTTGATTGATCCCTCGAAGCCAACGAGACGATTGCCACATTCGAATGAATCGGCGAATTCAAATGGTGTGATAGTCGTGTGTGTGTACGTATGCGTGCTGCGAAGGCCGTCATCGCCGGATCATTTCGATCGGATAATTAAGCGTGATTGTATACGGGAAAACGTTGTTAATAATATCATTACAATGTGATTTTACTTTAGGCTCCCTTGTGTGTATTTATCAAAAGTATATTATGAACTTACAATAACACCGATAGGTGTTGAGCGAGAGTAGTAGTGCTTTTTGAAAACAAATATTGTTTTTGAAATAAGAACATTAAATTTGTTTTCATAACAGAACTGATCTGCGTTTTTAATGTTTGACCCGCTGTGAAATAAAATAATATTACTTTCCTGTGGGCAGTATTTTTTTTTTAAATTTTATAGCCTGTCGAATTAACATCACGGCGTTAATTGTTAGAAGACTTGGTTTCTCCACACACGAGGCGGGAACCTGTTTATTAGATCAAATCACAATAAAAATTTGAAATGGTAATATTGCGATATCTCTCTCTTTAACTTAACCGTTTCTTTAACCACTAGTATTGCCTTTATTATACTAATAGTGTATTCTATTATTTAATGATTAACACATTCATTGATTTATTTACTATTTCAAATGCACTAATGTACTTATAAATAATGTTTACGATTAATGTGTATAATATTGGTGACATTTATATACCAGTGATTATATTTGTTTATTAATTTATATTAATTGTTGTGATGCATTTTTTTTAAATATATATATATAATGTATATTATGCTATTTTTGTAACCACAACTTAGGTTGTCTATGTTTTCAATGCACGTCATCTTTTATTTGACCATCTTTACGTTTTGTTTTGTTATTCCATTATTTACTGCATCATGGTTCTTTATTTTAGTACCTGTGATACAGTATACAGTTGCACACAGAAATTCATCAATATTTTCTTTAAGCATTGTTTATCTTTTGTGTGTCAGTGGCAACTGGCAAGTATACCTACAAGAAATATTGCCAGAAAAAAATAATAATCAATTAACAGCTACTGCGATGACTTGCAAGTGTCTTAAAACAATTTTCGTTCCTGGCGCGTCCGGATAATGATTTAGGTACCTTCGATAAATGTCACGCGGCTAAATTTTTACTTCTGTCTATTCGGTGGTATTTTTCACTCTCCCGTTATTAATTTTTATAATTAATTAACGTTTTACTAGCGCTATTATGTTGTTAATTTATCGTGTAGAGGTACATTATATGATTATCGATTAACCAATATTCAATTTAATAGCCGTCCGATTCAGACGATTGGAATGTCTAATAACATCGTTATTGCGAGCGTTCATGCCCCCCACAATACTACAGATACTACCGGGCAAGCGTCGCGTTTCAAACACACAATGATAACAATAATAAGTAATGGTAATGATGATATCATATTAAAACGCCGCATACAAATGATTGGGAGGGGGGTGTACTTAAATTATAATTTGAATTCAACGTCGGAAAAGTTGTGTACAACGCATGTTTTCAAAACGCACCTGAAAATTATAATAATATTAATATAATAGCAAATAACGGTGCAGATGACTAAAAACTGTCGATTGGGTTACCATCATCATTGGCGTAGGTACCTTTATTATACACAATACACAGCATAGCGTTATTTCCAAGATAATATAAATAGGCGTTTTCGGTTCCGAGATTCTTATTATGATGACGTATACATGTATACCTATATAATGTATAGGATGTCCCGGGATTTTCTCGCGTAAATAAATAAATTACACGGTATGAGGGCAAGGTGGTTATAGTTTAGATGAGTAAAATAAAAGGAAAATTGTTTTTTTACGCGGGCAAGGTGGTGCGACAAAGGGCGTTGAAAATGACCGGGTTACATACGGTCGGGGGCAGAAAATCATCATGCGACGTGTGTAACCATTTTAGGGTGTTTGGGGGGTGTGTACGTGGACCGATGAAGAGAGTTGAAAGACGGCGGTGGACGAGTGATAGACCGCCAGGGATGTATTTTGACATGATATTTAAGTCTCATTAGCATCTAGGAGTGTCTCGGGGTCGTATATATACGTGTATCTCTGTGTACGCTGCCGCCGCCTAGATGGTATAATATTATAGCAAACGGTGGAGTTAATATCAACAGGCCGGCCTGTAATTACGAACACCGACGCCGACGGTATAAAAAGAACCTGTTGTTTTTTTCCCGTTCGTGATAGCGCGGCCGACACGTTCGACGGCGTCCCGGCAATGTGTTACTATAATATTACTGCGCCACCTTAACGTGTGCGCCTGCGATTTTACTTTTTCTATCGTCTCATTTTAATAATATTTCGTTTCGATTAAAATAATATACATTTGAATCGCAATTATTCTTGGTAATCGGTATTGCGATCAATAATCACCACATCGCCATCGTCTGCCAGAACACAAAATACCTACCTACCTACTTACCTGCCTGACGTGTACAGTTCAAATCTTTATATAAACTTTAACCTCATAAACTTTTATCCAAAATATTAGGCGCATCACACTAATGTACATAATATCCCATGGCATAGTATTGGGCTCGTTTCGGGTTGATGCATTACATATTTATTCGAGTTTTGTCAAGTCTCGCGGCGTTTGATAATTATTAGCTTACGTTCCTGGCCGCCGTCGTCGATCAATCTTTCTTCGTCTCGACGTCTTCGTATATCTACGTTTTGTTATTACACAATTAGTGGTGTACACTGTTTTGAGAGCCACGCCACTGTATGTGTATGTGTGTGTATTTTTAAACACTCGCACGCGCTCAATCTCAAGTCTCCCAACACCGTCTGACCGTATATCGGTGTATGTGTGGTTTGTATTGGCGTGTGTCGTATGTGGTGTGTGTAGGCTTGTATGTGTGTGATGTGTGAGAGAGAGACACATAGCGAGAGAGTGCACTCGTGACTGGATAAGAAGGGAAATTATGTGATGACGGGTTCATTGTTAGGGACATATTAATAATGAAAACAAAATATTTATCGTCTGCCGCCATTACGATTTATAATAATAATCACCATAGCCGCGGAAATCCAATTAATTTATAAATATATATATTGTATACTCGAAATAAATTCTCGAAATTTCATCGAGACGCTGTCATACATAATATATATTATTATATTACGGTAATATACGTCACTTCTTGTGCCAAGATTATTCGTACAGGCTTGAGAATTTCTAGCACATATTTTTTTTTTGCGCAGTAATTTTTATGTTATAAACATATTGTATACGTGTCCAATTAAATTGACGATTTGTCGAGCGGGACAATAATACATTCTAGGTCCATGAGGTCGTTGTCCATAATACTGTTTATTATTATCTGTTAATGTGTCGATGTCTGTAGCCAAATTGGTCATTGTTTATTTTTTTCCCTACAAGCTGACGTTAAAACCATTTGTCCAGCATTTCACACACGATAACACCTCTGCCCCTAACTCGACCTTCACAATCTATGTAAACATTTTTATTTTTCAACATAAAACATAATCATCACAAAAAAAAAATTACTATTAGTTATAGTTATTATTTTAGATAATGTTATTATATTGGTATTTACATTTTATTATGCATAAAAAAATGTATCTATTTTTTACTTGATTTGTATTATTACACATTTTGAAGTTTTTATGTATACAAATTATTATTTATATTTGTACCTATACACATTTTTAAATATCACTCTCACTCCCAGAGTTTTGGAATTAAAACTAAAAGGTTTGCTTAAATTGTTACTATTTAAGTATATAATACAATAAGAAGGGAGACTCCGTAAACCTCCAACTCTTCCCTCCACCTACAAACCATTTAAACCACTAATTATAATATTATTTTAAGTTCTGAATAGTAATTAATGTGATATTGATTATATTACATTAATAAAAAATTAAAATAATATGAATTTTGCTCAGTCGTTGTTGCGGTTACACTTGTAATATTATCTCTTACGCACTTTTGAATCTTCGAATACGATCACCATAATATATAATATTATATTCAATTTTTTTTTACGTAACATAATATTAAATTATTAATATAATATTATAGTTCTAAACGTTTCTACAATGAAAAGAGACTGTTAGTTTGTTGTTATTATGTAGATTATTGGCGGAGTTGAGTGGTGGGGCGATAGAGCTGGACGAAAGAGTATCGAACAATCGACACACGCCGCGACTACGTGTCGGCGGTCAACGTCGACGTCCGTTTTGTTGCGCGTAGCATTGGTACGTAGTGGTGCAAAAAGGGGTCGCATCCGTTTTATCGTTCTGTCCGTCGTGTCCATGATAGAAAGAGAATTATTGACCCGTTCTCGGAAATTAAATGCCATGCGCGCGTCCGACAATCAAGTGAAATAATAATGAAAAAAAAAAATAATAATAATAAAATTACACTCTGAGGATATTTAGTTAAATATATTTTATTATTACTATTATTATTATTATTATAGATATCGCTTCGGGCCCGAGCGTATTAAGACTAGGTAGGAGCCGCCGCGGCAGCTGCTTGATTATACGGTTCGGGTGTTTGTGTGTGGCCTCCACCGCCGCCGCAGCAGCTCGTCCGTCCGCCCCCTCCCTCCTATCTACGACACCTCTTTCGCGGCACCGGGAAAATTAAAGCCGTCGTTCCTATATATACCTATAACTATACACAACATCATATATGTGTGTACCTATACATATATATATACATAGTGAGAGATATACCATGTACCAATGCATAGGTATATAGTACAGTGGTTATTTTATTATTTACAACCAGCGGCGGCGGCACCGAGGAAATATGACATCATTTTTACACGTAATAAATATATAATCATATTATACAGTGTCTTGTATTTTTTTCGTATATACGTTTTGTCCCTGGAAGAAACGAAATACCCGCCCGACCGACGGACCAAAGGTATTAGGAAGAAAAAGAAAAAAATTCGTCTCCCCGCCCGTCCAGGCTTAATGGTGATTTATCATTGACCGTCGGCGGCATGAAAGCAGAGACGAACGCGAGACCCGGGTGACGGTGCCTAAATACCCGGAGACCCCAGTTAGTTTAACATGTCGTAATCCTTTAAATGGGTCCCGTAAACGACACATATTATATTGTATATTATGTGATAATGTAATGACATCAGTGAAAAGAAACCGCTTTTCTTCCCCTCCGTTATTCTACTGCGTATAATATATAACTCCCCAGCCACCCACACACGTACACACACACACACACACAAACGCCCACGGTCTGGACTGTGACATTTTTAGCATCTCCTGATTTTTAAATCCTTTTTTCGTCACATTTCGAATGATTACATCACCATCCGCAATTTACCATATGGAAAAACAAAACTATATTATACTGCAAATGGGTTAAATAACAGAATTTGCAGGTTTGTGATACAGATTTCTCAGATGCAAACGTACATCGGAGTAGTAATACGAGATTTGATTCGATAACGGATCGCTGTCGACGGACTCTTTTTGTAAATGTCAGCCGCGCGTCACACTTGCCCCTGCTGTAGTGAGCGTCTGCATTATTATTATTTTTTTTTATTATTATTATCGCATTATTACACGATTCTCGTCCGATTAATTGTCCGTGTCGAATTTAATCCTAAACTAATTCACCGTTTATAGCGCATGTATGACGGAGAAGAGATTCCTTACACTATACCGCGCTCGTTGCAGTACAGCGTATTTTACGTATATTGTAAATTAAACGGCCACCCGCGGTGTTACGTTCAGAGTCGTATATATATTAACGCGGAGGAGGAGAAGCGGTCGTTATATGCACGTTACACGTCTTTTTGGCAAGATTCTCTTAACGATCGTTCCCGAATAGTAATCGTGTTGTGCTGCTGCTAAAAGTCTCAGGCTAACACTATTCTCTAACCCAACACTACGTAACCCTTAAGCATCGCCATCGGTACGCTTAAATCTCGGCGTATAGATAATCTTATTTTTCTTGCTTTCCCTCCTTCGTAAAACTAGATTATTATATTTTTTTCTCATCGTATGCGTCAGAGCTGTGATGTGAGTTACCGGTTGCGGAGGGAGGGGGTGGTGAATATGCGTCGGACCGATGGATTTTACATAATATATTATTATTATAATATTATACGTCATCGCACATACGAATGCCGTCGTTCAGCCACGCCCCCGTCCCACCCTGCGTATAATAATAATATTATCCTATTATAATGTACAGCTCACACAGGAATCGCGAAACACGATCATTATTCACGCCGTGCGCGAATAAAATCATCTACATTCAGCGGTTGCAATACGAGCACATTATAAGTATAGGTACTTATAAATAATAATTGGAGAACGATGTTTCGATACCACCACACCGACTACGACCGCGGCGGCGTATTATCATCTTGTCTCCCGCGGCATCGCGTCGGTATGTTAGGTTTTGAAAAGTATACTCTGCTCAACTTATTTATACAACATAATAATATGTGTAAGTACCCGTAAATTTGCACGACGAATCGCAGATTTAGCAATCCAATGATTTACTGTCACGTGTTTATTCCATTCGGGAAAAATAACAATATCGCTTTCTTTGACGTCGTCGATAGTGATTGTAAGTAGTAAATATATTATATATATATATAAATAAAAAATATGTATACCTATAAATATATATATATATATATATAAGTATTATTCATACATACAAGCATACAAAGTGTCTCGTATAGTGTTTACACTCCGTATACAAAGTCGTTTACTACCAATGCCATCATTTTTGCAAATATTTAAGCCTTAACATTTTTAACTGCACGGAAAAGAAACAAACGATTCGAAAATAAGTTACACCGTCTCGGGATCAAACTCGCGGTGCTGAGATTGAGAGACGCTGTGTATACAGTATATAATTATAATTATTATTATTATTATTGCTGCAAGACTTCAGCAGACTCTATACATATAATGTGTATATCGTGCATTATAATAATAATGTATAGATAACTGTTGTAATAATGATCTGAATGCGTCGTGGTGTTGGTAACAAGATTCGGATTACCTACGTTCCGACAGCGGCTTGACTGCAGTAGGCAAAGTAGTATATTATTGCGTGCCACGCGATATAGGTGTTTCCATTGTTTTTTCCTTATTCATAGCATTATAATACATCTTGCCTATAGTAGTATTTTGTGCGTTTGTATATTACTATAAATGTATGGTTGTATGGATGGTTTGGCAGATAGGAGGACCAGGGCCGTGGCAGTGGAACGAACGACTAATTAGTTTAAGTACGCGTTTGCGTAAATGGCAAGGTCGTGAATCGTAATTAATATATTATATATTACTTTACATATAATATATATATATATAAAGAGAGAGAGAGAAAGAAAGAGAGAGATAGGTATTGCATTTATTAAGCGCGTTACGGAAGTCATCGATGAGAGTGTGTATATAAAATGAGATAAACTTATAAAGTTTTGGATGCAAATGATTCGAATCGAGAAATAAATATAAATCTTAAAAAAAGACTCATATATTTTTGTATTACGTATGTACAATTATATTCTACACTAGAATCATAATAAAATATTCTCACAAATCATGTTAAGTAACATTTGGATACATCATGCGTCGCCACAGTCACCACACATATTATTATTATGGTACATAATTTGAATTCGAAAAACCCGGTCAGTTCGATTTTCAGTACAAAAGATTTTGCCGCACATTTTATCGCGTTATATTTCTTTTGTCTTTTCGTTTTAAAACGAGTTATACACCAAAAGGTAAACCAAAACTAAAAAAAAAATCCACGAGTGGTTAGAATTTCTGTTCATTTGTAGATGATAATAATATTATATATCCACAATTTTGGTCTCTAATATCGTATACATCGATGACACGACAGCGTATGTAAAATCTATATTCTAAAGATGACGAGTGGCCTCATGGTTTCGTTGTTTTGCGCATAATGTGTGGTAGAATTTTTAACGATGTGTGGGCGGAGTTGGAAGAAATAAAACAAGAGAAAAAGACGATGTTTAAAAAAAAAATCCGCGCATTTCATTTATTATCGGTAACCTCGTCACAGTCTAATCCGACGATGATTATGAAACCGGAGGTGCTAGTTAGCGGTGCGCTTTGTACTACGCTCTCGACTGCTGCCGGCTAATATCGCCTTGTCACGTTTAATTCAATATCTTATTAAAAATACGATACTCGTCACCCCTCCACCAATTTGAGTGTTTCCACCCCCTCCTCACAAATAATACCTCCGATCCGGAGGTCTTCGTCTACTCGCTTACACTCGCATGTACAATAGAAATGACATATTATTATCTCTCTTCTCCTAACGCGAACAATAATAATAATTTAATGTTCAACGGTTCTCTGGTCTGCCGCCGCATAGTGTGCAACAGTGATACATAACGATTATTGTTTCTTGTTGCGATATACTACTCCCCCGCTGCAGCCGTCACTAATATCTTCGGCTGATTATTCTCACGCGTCTCTGTCCCCCTCCACTCCATCGTGCACTATAGAACTGCATTGATTTAATTGCAGCACCACCTCGGAAAGGCGGTCACGACAACAAATGGACGGACGGTTACATGATAATAATATAAGTAAATTGTACCTGTATTATAATATTTTATAATACGCACTCGTGGTGTAGTCGTAGTGGGTCGTTGTGAAGGAGAGAGAGTAGAAGAAGCATAAGTAGTATATAATATGTATACCATACCGCGGGTATATATTTTGTGTGTGTGTGTATGTGTGTGTATATAATGGGCATAATGATGAAAATTTTCGATTAGTAGTTGCCTCGTTTACGATCATCGGAACGCACACCAGAGACGTTCTGAACAAAAGGACGAAACGAGATCGATCAGAGTCAAAACCATTAGAGCCAACGAGCCCGTATTATTTTTATTATTATTTTTTTTTTCGTATACACATCGCGCACAGTTCTCTTTGGACAACTATAAGACTGAAGCTAATTAATACAGCTGAGTCATTAATTGGTTCAGCGGGGATCCTTTGTTGTAAAGCCGCTCGTCCCACAGACATTGCTTACCTACACGGGTTGTATACACACACATGCGCGCGTGCATACCAAAACAATACATATCGCTTGCGTAGGTACGTAAACTTTTAATTTTTTAAACCGAACGACGGCGACACACATTATATAATATTATAATAATATTATTTTATAGTTATATTGTACATCGTCATTCGTCACATACCCAAAATTTATAATAATTATAATATTATATGTTATTATCATAATATAATACATGATATGTATTATGCTATGTAGTATGCATGGTTTGTCACGGATTTTATTATTGCGAAATCACAAAGAAATTGCTAGTTCCTCCGTTTGTAAGCGAAAACTAATGAAAAAACCAAATATATATTATTATATAATAATAACGCGTTGTACACACGTCGCCTAATAAAAATCGACTCTATATCGACGTTTATTCTACGGGTGCCTTTAATAAACAATGACAACAATAATTATAATATTTTATAACGGACCTCCTCGCCACGTCGTGATATGGTTAGCCGATTTTGGTTGCTTTTGTTGTCTTGTGTCGTACAGTGATCTGTAGTCTGTACGACGTACCTATGACGACAAGAATATGCTATTTTGCACCGGTAAACTAAAATTTTACGGTGTTGCGTATATATTATATTAATAAACGTATATTATTCTACGGCTATTGCTGCAGGTCGAGCGCATTTGCTGCTTGTCTGTCACGCCACGCGCCGGCTGAAGGTCCATTATAGATCACGTTTTCAAACCGAAAAAAAAAATTAATAATAATAAGGTAAAATATTGTATTATTATTATTCAACGCGATAATATTGATATACGTGTATAATATCAACGCGATCGGGTTGACATTGCTAGTGTAGTGTATATTACATATATATATTTATAGGCATTAGGTACCGTGGATAATAATATGCCTTCGATCTGTATATACGCAAGATATTTATACACAATATAATATTATATTATATTATTATGATAACACGTGTTGACAAATAATGTAAAATCGAAAATATAATTAAGTGTTTTGTCTCTGGCGTACATACCTAAATATTTACACAGGGACACGTCTGCGGCGCGGCAGGGGCTTTTCGCATGCGGGTCGTAAGGCCAATCGGATTTTTTTTTTGTTTTTGTTTTTTATCGTTTTTGTCGTCACGGTTACTCTGTGCATGAGTCCCGTACAATTTCCGGCCTCGTTAATAACGTCATAATAGTAATAATACATAATATAGGCAAATCCTACGGGACGATCGTAAAAAAGTTCAATTTTACGTACACGCACACTAGCACAGCCGTTCACTTCTATAGCATAATTTTAATATCGTATGTGTAATATATGTAATATATATTACGTGTGTGTATGTGTGTGCGCATTGCGCGTGTATATTCACAAGCAGACATAGGCCGTTATAGTATATAATAAAAACTGAACGAGATCATATAACCATACTAGGTGGGCGAGAAATATATATAACAAGGAAACCTTTGGACAATTTTTTGCTCAAAATTAAACAGCGAGATCCGGATTATATATATAGTAAAGAAAATGTATAGTTCATTATATTGGGATTTCACTTTTATTCAAATAAGTAACGAACGTTGAAGATTCAAATGTTTAAATTTTATTTGTCCAAATTCCTATATGTACAAATTATTTTTGAAACTTCCATTTCATATTGTAATACGATCAGAAGAAAAAAAAATTACGTTTGTTCACAAAATAATGTTTGCTCTATTGTTTGACTCATCAAAACTTTTTTTTTTTAATTTTTATTTAGAGAATAGTATAGGTGAACATTATAGTACAATTATACACGTACGAGGTATATGCTATTAGGTATTTTTTACGTAGAGAAAAATTACCAAGATATGTTAACACTTTAACATTCAATCTTTAACTTATTAACTTGTTCATTAACAATATTGGGTTATTAATTCCATTTTAGCTGCAATTAAAAATATATCATAAAAAAAACCAAAAATAAACCATAACTAAATCTTAAGTAGTCAAATATATTTATTATATTTTAAGAGTATTTATAATGCTTATAAGTTTTAACTCATTAATTTTTTTTCGTGTCTGGCAATATACATAATATTACAATTCTGCTAAATGAATATAAGACTATAGTTTTTATATTTATAACATTAAAATAAATTAGCCAATCATTAAACGATTTAAACATTGACATATTTAAAACTATATATATATATTTATAATCTCGTCAATTTTACTAGTAATTATAGTAGTCGCAATTATATACGTTTGTATGTTTTTAAAATTAAAACATAACTACATTATAATGCGTGCAACAGTCGAAGAATCATAAGTAATATTATAAAGATACCACGTGTTCTTGTCTCCGAATTCGTTGATTATCTGTGTATCAAAATACTTAATAATATGGAGATTTGCCTCTCCCTGCAACGATTTTTTTTCTGTTATAGACCCGTCAGTTTTATCCGGTACAGAAGATGTAGGTATTATACGGATCCGGTGTAAAGAAAATATATCACGTCGATTGGCCTTAACATAATCTATACATGTATACATTTTAATATACAACGGACTTGATGCAAGACACTAGTATTATAATAGTACTATAATACGACTGTTGCAGCAGTGCTCACCTCTATCTCTAATATTGCTTTTTTCGTCGTGTACCTGACGGGCGCGCGCGCGCGTTCGCGTACACACACACACACACACAAACAAAATTTTGAGAACCCGCGCACCGGAATGTCGGGCCCCGGTGTCGGCGGCGGCGGTGGTAATAAGAAGCGATACGATCAGAGGAGCCGCCTCTGCTGTTTAGTCACACCTGCCATGCGCGGGACCTTTGATGTGGCCGCCGACATGAGACGGCGCGCCCCGCGGCTATTACCCACCGCCGAGGCACACCGCGTAACTTACCGTAGCGCCGTAACGCGTTTCTCGGCTTCGCTCGGCTCGACTCGGCTGCCGCCGCCGCCACAACCGAGCCCGCACGTATATAATATAATAATAATAATAATATTGTATAATATTATATTGCTAATTGATATACATTAGTAATTGATTATTGGCATAGAGTAGAAGCGAAATTAAGTTACAACAATATAGTATAAGAATTATGATGATATTATTAGAACCGATCCGCTTTGCTATAAATGTATGTTTTAATAATTAATAAGATAAATAATTTATTAGCCAAATAGATAGATAATCACATAAATAAATATAAAATAATGATCCAACCCATCACCGAGGAAAAATAAATATACATTTTTACGTAATATGTTTTTTCTCCGAGATACAGTAATATTTTAATCATTATGTCATTTAATATCATAAATTATAGTCATATAGAACTTTTATAATATTTAGGTATTGATGAGTATCTAATTCTATATAATTTTTACCGATTTTTATAATTATTTATTATTATATTAGGTATAATATACGCGTCGATATCCACGCTCTAATAATTTTTCAATGGTAGCTGTACGATAGGTGTCTATGTTATATGTTGACTTTACAAGTTATAACGGGACTAGAAGTTGTTATTATCATGTGTATATAATATTTAATAGTAAATAATTTAATTTGATATTGTCTGCATCTGTATGACAGAACAGTCATCATATATAGAGATGCATATTAAAAGTTATGAACGTGCCTCGCAATATCGTCCAGTGCGAATGTTCGTACGTAGTGAACGTCATAAACAATATAATATGTACCAATATATAATATATTAATAAAGCACACACCTGCAATATACGTAGCATATCTACAGAGTAGTTCCGTTCATTGTAATTACGTATGGTTTTAATTTTTGTAATTCATCTCATCGCATTATTACAATAAAACGTAGGAACGTACTTTTATCCATGTGTATTACACTTAAATATTTTTGCAATCAGGCAATTATACGAGTACGTCACTGACAAAAACACTCGTTTAATATTTATTGTAATTGTGAAAAAAAAATTGCACACACACGTCTTATTCCCGGTTGCAGTTTGATGTTAAAACAATATAAATTATCATACTGTTTACTTGAGAGTTTTTTGGTATATTCTAAAAAAAAAAAATAAAATAAAACTTATTTTATTACTTATAATAATAACAATATTAATAAAGAACCTCTCTGTTAAACGAAGAAACATCGCCGAGCCCGACGACAACGACGATAATAATCAGGAATTTTCAACCGCACCATTTCTGCTGCCTACGCGGTTCAGCGAGAAGCCGTCATTAGTCACCCGGCTATTTGAAAGGGCCTCTGTTGTTTGCCATTTTCCAAAACGGTAAACGCATATTAATTGCCATCGCCGTCGTGTATGAGATAGATAGCTGTTTTCCGCGTCGGAATTATACATTTAAATATGTATAATAATGTGATACTATTATAATTATAAATATATGTTGGAAGACAATAATACAATCGTTCTCTGACCGATGTCAAATTACAAAAAAGGAAAAAAAAATCGTTAAAACGTCCAAAAACAGAAATATTCTCAGGACATACACAATACCTACTCTTAACATTATACACGTCGCTGAGGAGGACCGAAAAATACCACGGATCAAAATAAGTGTGAAGTGACCGCCGCCTCTATAGAGTGATTACCGGACCGTGGCATTGGTCGGTATTACGCGGGGTAGTTGTTGTGTATAGTGTTGTTTAGTAGTAATAATCGTGTAAAAACGCGGACACAAAGGAATAAGGAAAAATAAAATACAAATCTTTTGCCACCCACTACTAATGCCGCCGCCGAGAGACGTGAGAGACGTCCAATTAATGGTGTGTGAATGGTGTGTGTGTGTGTGTGTGGGGGGAAAAGTATTTTTTTTCTTGCTTATCAAATGCACATTTTACAATAATTTATACTACCTACAAATATTATACTTATACGTTGTACACATGTGAAAGTGCATTTTTTTTTCGAGAACATAAACTACGCACCGCGCCGTCGGCCTTCACATATTATATTCGAAAATCTTTGGCTATTAAATCAGAGAGAGAGAGAGAAAGAGAGAGAGAGAGACGTTTCGCTTGTCGTTTGCTCGTTAGTTAAATTATGAATTCTTACTTTACACTGTTCGTATAAATTCACAGATTACAAATTAGCTGTGGAATTCGGTTGGTCGGTAGGTTGCTTCTTCTCAGGCAATAAAACGCAGTCATGCGCCTGGTTGCTTTTTTATTATTTACCCATAAAGATACCTACTTTTTACCGTTTATTAAATTTGTTATTGCATATTTTTATAAATAGCACGCGGTCGTTCAAAACATTTAATACAAGAAGTTAAAATTTTGGTTAAGATTTCTGACCTGCAGACTCGTATTTATTCTGGGTGGAAGCGATCGAAGGGGATTCAAGTTACTTAAAGAAGTTTCAATGAAATTATTTTCAAAATGTAGGTCTAACACAATATATATTTAAAAACATAAAATAATAATATATGTTATCCACAAAACACATAATATTGATGTTTCTATTTTTAACAAATTCTTCAATCTTACCATTTCCCACCGACTAAGAAAAAAAGTTCTATCGTCTCAAGGATCGCGTAAATAAAAATGCAGAATTTTGATCTCGATATGTCGAAATTGTCAGAAAAAATATTCGCTAATAATTCACAGTAAAAAAAGGTCTGTTTCTTCACAGGATACTCTTAAAATCGTTTAAACAATTCTTAAGGATTTGAATTATACTCTTATATAGTATATTTGAAAATTTAAAAATCAGATTTTGAATTACTACAGCATTATTCAATAATAAAAAGACAGTATGCGTCATCCTATGGCGGATAGTGTGTATGGTGTATCTACTTTATAATATAATACTATTCCTGCCGCCAAACATATAGCGTTTATCTTGGGGATAGTATTTAGTAGGTTTAGTGCATCTATTACGCGTCGTTTGTATATTGAAGAACTCCTTACGAGTCTCACATTTGCGAAAAACGACGACGTAACGTCGTATAGTATATATATTACAGTTGTAATGTAATAATAATAACAATAATAATTAATAGCGACCGCCTGCAGTAAAACATTAAAACGGCGTGCGTGTTATTATGCGCAAGGACGAAATGTGATTTATTCGTCCGAACGGCGGATTAGTCGCGGTGCTGTTTTATCGGAGTTGACATATTTAACGGGTTTTCTCGTGCAGAGCGCGTTTGACAAAACGAACACTTCTCTTGTATTTTTACGGCCGCCGTGGCGATAAGTCTTTTCTGCGAGCGATCGTATATGGTATACGGTATATAATATGTTCGTACCTATATATATATATTATATTTTTTTTCAAATATTTTTCGCCATGTTCTCTCACCGCTGTCCCATATCTTTGATTTACGTTTCGCCATCGACAACATCGCGAGTATTATTATTAGACCACTAAGGCGGTCGGTCGTCATGCGTCTGTCTTGTATTTAATACATTATGCATATTTCATACTTATTTCATGCCACCGTTTTTAAAACGTTTGTCGTCGTCATCATCAGCCCGTCACTCGTTACATTATTATATCAGCCGTGTCCGCGGCGCGATTATATCGAAAACGCCTGCGCCCGGAATCGCGCGTTTCGGACCGAATCGTGCACGGCCGGCCGCGGGTCAATCGATTGTGCACACCCGGTTTACATGCAAACGATGATACATAGAAAAATAAATATATACATTTTATTGTTTGTATATATATTGTTGTATACTCTGTCTAGTACACTTAATATATGTATAGTGTATACCTATCTATAAAATACTTAACTAAATTATATATATGTATAATACACGAACGCCGCGCCGGGGCTCCGTGTCGTATTAGCGAATCGCGCAACCGTCCGATATCGCACCGCAACTATAAATAGATACGTAAAATGCTATTGCTCTGTGTGTAACGTTATCGTGGTGGATAGTAATAATCACCGAATTTCGTTTCGACGCGGTCGCGGATAATCGATAATCCGGAGCTCGTGTTCATCGGCGCTACAGCCATGAATCGCGGACAAAAACTCAGTATAGAGCGTGTCAATAAGACGGGCAAAACCTGCACTCTTCGCACATCTTCTCACGGATATCGGAGTTGTTAACATCTATAACTTAGTACAGTGGTCCTCGCGTAGACTTAATTTCTTTTATACGACCGATCAGAATTTTAGTCTCCCCGATGACGATATATATAAATGATTTCAGGCTATTATCGAGTGCTTTGCTTTAGTAACTATCTGGCCATCGACTCAATATATATATTATTATTATTATGCTGTGCATTCTATAATTCGTTTTATTAATAACAACATTGTTTTTCCTCTTTTCACAGACACCAGTTCCAGTCATCTGAACCTGTTCAACTCGCGGTCGCAGCCCAAAAAGAAACGCAAGTCGCGCACTGCGTTCACCAATCACCAGATATTCGAGTTGGAAAAGCGGTTCCTGTACCAGAAGTACTTGTCACCGGCCGACAGGGACGAAATCGCGTCCAGCCTTGGCCTGACAAATGCGCAGGTCATCACGTGGTTCCAGAACCGCCGGGCCAAGATGAAGCGCGACTACGAGGAACAGAAAAAGGATCGGGAGACGCTGGCCGCGCTCAGCGAGCACAAGATATTCTTGGAGACGGCTCAGAACATGGGAATACTTAAGAAGAAACCACAACCGTCGTCGGCGGTGTCGGCCGCGTGCAGTTCACCCACCGATCACCTGTTGCAGCAACAGCAACAGCAGCAGCCGGTAAAGTACGACGAATGAGCGACTCGCCGGTTGATATTGCGAGTATAATATTATATTGTCTATATTGTGAGTCGTCACCGGAAAAAACTGTGCACCGACCGTGTGTGAAGCTGTCTGGTACACGTTATACGTGTTTAGCCTGTATTGATTTTATAATTATTATTATATATCGTTTTTAAAAAATAATAACGTTCCTCGTAGGTTTTCTTATTTTTCTGAAAAATAAACAATCTCAATAAATATGCGATACGTCCAAAAGACGTACCTACAGTTAAATCCACCGAGTCTTCCGATGACAACTCCTAACACAATCGCTGGTCGACCGTGGAGTGGTCGACAATGATATCGAGATCTCATTTCTAATTGTTATTTTACATATCGTAGTAGAGCCTGGTATACTGTACCTATACGATATCGGTGTGTGAAATATAACGTTCCACGACCCAATATAGTATTTACTGTTAAGTATTCATATCTGATAGGACGGGAAAAAAAATCAAAAAATTTCAAATAGCATATATTTCGGTCGCTGTGTGTGTAAAGAGTATATTATAATAACGACGAAGGGGATGAGGTGGAGATGATGGTATAGTGTTGTAACGCTAGTCCAAAATTGCCGGACAAAAAGTTTAATTGACACGTGCGTCCTAGTCTTTCTCATTATATATATTTTATATACGACTATAATATTATAATCATTACGCATAAATAATATATGAAATGTAAATTAATAATCTAAATAAACGTATTTTATAAAACAATTTTTAATGGTATAAATATTGATATTAGTGTGTGTAGAGTTGCATGATAATAATAATAATAATATGAGAGATTTGGTATAACATAATATGGATCGTTTCGAGTTAATGTTATATTAAAGGAGTATAACGTTCGTTGTTTTTAAGAGATTGTTATTAGTACAATAATCATAATAATGGAGATTATTATTATTATGCGTGTAGTTACTATAGTTAAATTATATTTATTATATGCCAGTAAGTTGTGTACGACCATATTATATTAATGTTCGGTAAAACCAAATTAGATTTAAGAAACTAGATCAATTGATATACATTATTATATATTATTATCCTTATTAAAAAAATTAAATACATTTTTTTTGTACAAATGCGTTGGCTTAGACGACGGCCACTAAATGCACATACAAATTGTATAATATATTTTTAGATTACTCGTATATTATAATATTGTATATGTGTAACTAATTTTGTAAATGACCCGTAATTTATACTTATATTATATATTATACTAATAAATTGTTCATACACTATTATTATATAAAATATACATATAAGATACATTATGTAATGTATAGTATATATCATTACTACGCGCTTGTTATATTTTGTTTGTTTGTTATACATATTATATTTTGTTCATACTTAGTTGTCGTTAACCCAATACCAAAAAAAAAAAAACACAAAAAAATTTTTTTAGATTTTTTGCACTTTGTTCGTATTCATATTTGTTTACAATATTTTATTATTATATTCATTAACTACTACTATACTATATAAATTATAAATTATAATATTTGTACATATAATAATATTACAATTGTCATAATATATTATATTATATATATAATATTATACACACGCATTACAAAACAAATTCTTATTATATCCCAATCAATTTCCATAATGAATTTTCATCTGATAACTGAAAATAATAAATAATATTTTATTTTTTGTACAAAATGTAGTATACAGTTATGATATAAAAGTAAATATCGGTTTCAGTTGAAGGTAGTTTCAGAGGAATCGGTGAAAAAAATAAAATATAACTGCAATTTGTCACAGACTACCCCCTTGTTTCAAACATCGAAACTATCGTTGCAATATAATAGATATATTATAAGATAATCGTCCATGTACCACAAAATACATAATGACGTCTGCAATAATATATTTCTGCAGTCTATCCAACTGGAAAATTATTATACTGCAAAATGCCACTAAGTGAAATCGAAATTGTAATGTCCATTTTAATATTACAAAACATACTACATTATCTCGGTAGTGCAGGTCTCGTCTTTAAATAATTTGACAACGAATGTTTAAATTCTTACGCACGTAACAACCTAAACTCTAGAAATCACGATTTCGATTTCACGTAGACAGTGATATTTTGCTACGTACTCGTATATTTCCGTGGCTATGTATAAACGGAGATGTACATAATACGCGGGTGTATCACGTATTCAATAAAATAGCTTCACAAAACGTTTTGGTTGTACTTGTCTATACAGCTGCACAAACGTCGCAATGAAACTCGCCACGGTAGGTACCTATATAACAATCATAATATAATATATAATATAATAATATAATATTATTTTATATACACACGAGCTTCACTGTTGCGCTATGGATAGTCGTAAGTCATGCGTGTCCGCCGAAATGCGTACAAATATTAATATAATATAATAACATTATATACTCGCATACACAATATTATTACTCATATGCATTATATTATTATTATTATCATATCTTATTCATAATATTATTATGTTATTATTGTGGTGGCACGCATTTCTTTGTATGGTATTTAGAAAGCTCGCAATCACGTTACACTGCCGATAAATAATATTCAATTATAGAATTGTTATATGTTGTTATTGATAAATATTATAATAATTGTTCAATCGATATGCGAACGCTATTGTTTCAATTCGCATATAGGAAATGGCCTCTGCGTGGTGCGCATATACTATAATAATAATATGATAAATATGTTTAAAAAATAGTTACGTATATTATTGTCATCAATATTATACGACGAACGGTTCCATTATATTTATCGTATGCCAGCTGAGATCCGGAGATGTCAAACATGGTTCTAGTTAATATAGACTACAATATTACCGAATGCCGAGTGTTAACCCGACCACTTCAAATGTAGGTACTTACCGTATACTATATTCACTACAGTACTACATTTATTCGTTCGTATACTGCGATACACCACTTAATTTACAATAGGTGATATTTATTGTCCCTCCCCGATTCCCGTTGTATTTTATACACCAACTCACGCATTTTAAATAGTTTTAATAGTTTTTATATTTTTTGTAAAAATAATCATAGTTAAATGTTTATTATAAAAAAAACATGGGTATATATTATTATAAATTATTCGGTTGATAAACACAATTTTTCATACGATATTTTAATTAAAAAAACATTAAAATTATCATGCATTATTATCATAATCATAGTCGATGAGCTTAAAATGAATTTTCTGTTTAATTTTTCATGTGAAATTTTGATTTAATTCAATTAATAGCTTTATTCACAAGATAATTACTATTACGTATAGGTATTCCAATAGTCTTAACTTTTAAATCTGTTTCCTTTTAAAATAGTTCATTTATATTTTTTGAATTTATAGACAGATAAATTGTTTGAGTAGAAGCTGACTAGTCCGTTTATGACCAAGTAAGAATATTAATAAATAACACTATAACCTATACAGTATACTTGTTATCCGACTATAGTCTTAATTTACGACCTATACGGACATAATAACTTTATTGCACGTGATGCTATATATATAGTCTTTGCTGTGGCTCGTACAAAACTCAAAAGAGCCGCAACGGTTAAACATCACGTTCACTGCATTGTATAGTGTGTGGTATATAATGGCGTATTGGTCTGTTAACATTAACCCGTATAAAGAACCTGAAAATTACTTCAGTGAATTTATTTATTTACATGATAGTATGCAATTAAAATATGTGTGATAATATTTTCATATTTTTTTTTTATATTATCCTAGCAATGTCATTTATCGCGAGTCCTAATACAATATTGCCATAGATTATATTAGTAGGTTTCTCTATCTTTATTACTATTATTTTATACAATAACGATTTACATACAAATAATGCGATAACTAGGGGCGTATTTAAGGGTGGGGCCGAGATGCCGCCCGTCCTCCCATCAACAATGTCGTGATTAAAAAAAAATCAGCTGAAAATGTGAAATTTAATATTATGTAAAGTCGAATTATTAGTTAAAATTCAATCCTATCAAAAAGATAATGACAAAAAAAATGACTGTACATATTTGATCACATATTATAAAACCAAAGGTTCGTAATAACACTAATAACCATATTATAATATGTATAACAACTAGTGTACACATTTCCTATACTATAATGTATTCCATTATGTACCCACCGATTACAACTTACAACTTAACACTTGAGATATTAATATTTATTCAAGATAAGTTACGTGAGAAATCGAGTGTGAAGTATACATTATGTATAATAAATATTATATTATACAAGTAGTATTTTATTAAACGCAAAGGAATTAAATATTATAATATATATTTAAATAGGTGCCGACAATATCCTGTGAGATTTTACGAATGTACAGTTATTTTCATTAGTAATTCGTCATTGGATATAATGATTATACGTATCTGTAAATAAGTTATTGCACCTACTATAAATTTGAATTTTTTTTTTTAATTACTTGAACTCTAAGTATATACAAAGATGAAATGTAGTCAATATAGTCATTGAACAAAACTAACTAGAGTTAGGTTAAAGCATTTAGATACATTTTAATAGAAACCCAAAGTTGTAGTTAATATTTGATTAAAAAAAATTGTATTCGTACAGTTTAAATTTATGAGATAACAGAACCATCAAAGTGTCAACACAATTATTATGTGAAATGCACCTATATTGTATGTATTGTCTAAAAATATGAGTTATTTGAGACGTTGAGTTCGAAGTCACTTGTAAAAATTAACTTTTTAACTTTAATAATTATACGATAATTTGATATAAACTTAAGATATTAATATTAATATATTAAACATCCTTTTGAAATTTTATTTTCTTAAGTAATAATTTATATCTTAACAAAACTGTCTATAAAATATAGGTTAGATAAAATTAATATTGGATAAATACATGTTTACATTTAGGCATCAGTAGATCGGTAAGTAACATACTGGTAATATGTGTAGGGTGATGTCACTCTTCACAAAAGTCTGATCTTATTAAAAATACTACAAGTGCTTTAATTTTTTTCATAAAAATATTATATGTAATCGTAGTGCGTACCAAATATCCAATTTATTCATAAACACAGAAAATCGATCAGAAAGTGCATTTACCGATCAGCAGTCGTCGCCCGTTAAATAATGGTCGTACACCCTGTATATAATTTAATCGTAATACCACACACGCACACCGTATAACATTTAATATTTAAATTGATTTGAAATCGGTAAGAAAATGATATAGGTACCTAAACCAGCCCGGTTATACATATTATATGTAGGTATCTGGTATACATATATAATATACATATTATAATACGCGACGATTCTCGGCGGCTGTTCTTATAGAATATTTATTAATGGATAAATAATATATCATTATTAAACTAGTTTTGTGTACGTTAAACACACGCACACACGCCGCACTAATGAAGTTAATCGTTAACTGCAACATCTGTTCCCCTCGTAAATACAGAGTTTTTATCCAATATAATATTATATACGTGTAAATTATATCATAATAATATACATACCTATAGTATTATATTATAGTGTTGTTTTTATTATTATATTTTTCTCTTTGGCCGTTTCTGTCTTGTTTGTCCGTATATTACACGCATGATGTCACGGTATACAGAAGAATAATGTATAGAATATTATAAAGAACTACTTAGTCCAATGAATGTTATTTTATTTATTTTTCGTACAAATTCGATGCCAACAATAATCAAAAACTAAATAATTATTATAAATATACGAATAAATACGAATATAATACGTTGTAAACTCTTTTGTGATGTCTTTCGTCATTCTTTCGTGCAAATTATAGTTTTTACAATTTTTTCTTCGAATAAACGTACCCGATAAATGATACACTTAACTAATGCTCATTGTGCCCAAATAGATTTATTTAATTTTAACTATATTTATTCCTTTTTTATATTTAGATAACTTGATATTTTTAGTGAATTTATTATGTTAATATTATATTATTACAGTTTACATGAATTATGTTTTATTATTATTCAGTAGTTGTTAATGTTAAATTGTTAAACCTATCTAAATTGTATTATTCTCTTTATGCTAAAACGCACGCACTTAGTTAATATATTTATTTAAAATATTGATTATTGAGTTTTAGCCAGTTTAAATAAATAAATAAATAAATAGTTAAAATATTATATTCCTACACACAGATGACACTATACACTAATTATAAACTTCGCGCAATAAGTATTCACAAATACATAAACATTTTATTCAACACAGTATAATATGTTATAATATTACTTTTAGCTGTGTTTTAGTGTTTTTAGTTATTTCTGTAGGTAATTAAAAAAATAATAACTATATGTATTGATAGTACATACACGATACACTGAAGAAGTAATAATTCTATGAAATAATATAGTAGGTATATTTATCAGAAGTACCTATATAATATATATATGATTTAACCACAAAAAAAAACAGATTGTGTAATATATAGAGTAGTTCACTAAAAATTCTCTACCCTTATTCTCAAATAATACAATAATACATTTATTCAAATTCTGATTCTTTTGAATCTTCTTGTTTAGTTAGTACTATGGGTACTTAAAAACCACGTTTTTATACATTTTAATTTTTATATGATTTAAAAATGTCTTCTAACGATAACATATATTTTAATTTATTAACCATATTGTTTTGTTAGTTAATCGTAACACGTAGCACTGCGTAATTTTTTTCAAATATTTGTATATACTTAAATACAAATTTGAATAGATATATTAAAAGAAAATTGGGAATGAGCATTGAGTATACTTAATATTTTTGAAAATAATATTGTATAAACTATGTGGATATTACTAATAATTGTTACAGTTTGTTTATTTCTTCCAAACATACATGGCTATATCATAGGTTTATTTCTTGATTTAAAGAGCGTTATTTTGAAATTTTAAATTCCGTTTTTGATTAAATTCGTTAAAATCAAGAAAATTTGCGAACAATTTTGTAAGATTATACAATATTTGTATATTTTTTTAATTTTAATAGCAACAATTTGAAAATGATTGTTCGTATAGTAATTATTATGTTCGTATTATAACAAGTAAAGAAAAAATCTATCCGAGAAATATAACTCTCTATATTACAGGTCTTTCTTCTTGCATGCGCATGATATATTCGTCAATAGTGTAGAATTTGCAATATATTGACTCTGTCCTTTGTCAGAACAAAAAATTTTCGATGAAGGTCAGTTAATAGCTGGTCTAACGTTCAAATAAACAAGGCAACTTCGAAAGATCTACGATTTAGGAGATCTTCCGAAAAGCCAATCCATGTCAATTATGGCTTCGTTGTGCCACTGATCTCTAATCAAGTGATACGCAATGATGATGAGTTCAGCAGTGTCTCTTGAGTACACAATTGTAACCACTTCTGAATCTATCTATCTGGCGTAGATAGCTCTAGAAGTATCCATAAAACGACTAGGTCTGTATCAAGTAAAAAAACAGAATTAATCACGATCTACTAAATAAAAGCTAAAACCTAATACACAGCAGAGCTATACTTCCGTAGTGTTTTTCTCTTGTTTGTTTTACGTGTTCATTATACATTTAGATATTTTATATTTAAAAAAGTTCACCCTGATTATATTATGCATAATAATATACTAGTTGTTAGGGACGTTAATTTTTTTGTGTTGTTTAAGAACTTTTACTGTTTATTATTAAATTATTATAAACGGACAAAATATAATAATTCAAGTATGCGATTTTATGTGAAATAAATTTAATATTCTATGAAACATTTATTTTAAATTTAAGTCGTTTTTAATGAGACAAATTAAAATCCCACGTTTAAAAACTATAAAAAATGCTCTAACTAAGTAACAAACATACTTGTTGGGACTTTCGTTGTAAAAACACAATATTTATAGGCATAATAAGATACGAGTATCTATATATTATTATTATATTACTCATATTAGGTATAAAAATAAGTGTATAACATTTGAACATGTTCGTGGCTTATATTAATTCTAACGTCTGTTGTCATAGGGTGTTTGTGTTACATTATAATATTGTATTATTATTGATGACTAATTTATTTTGTGACACACATCAGCATCGCACCTATACTTCTCTAATTGTATAGAACTATAGTATAATATGTATACCTAATACCTATAATAATTATATATTAAGTATTACTGTCGTACTCCCCTGCAATCGAAATTTTGCAGACCGATATCGCATTGTTATTGTCATAACTTATATTTATGTCATGTACGTTCATTGTTTGAACGTATATAAATTATAAATATTGATCGCGACTAGGCTGAGGTGACGTGTCGTTGGTAGAGAACTTTTATTAGTGATGGCGCACATATTGCGGGTTCAGATATTCGATAATATTATTATTATAAAACTATATAATAGTACCTGAATGACAAAAATTGCGGTATATAAGTATTATAATAGCAATACATATTCGTTTCCACGGAAAAAATGGTCAGATGGCAAAAAAAACAAAGAAAAAAATACATCTACGATAAGCATACACAAAACTATCTCTCGTATATACATATACATGGCTATATTAAATATTAAAATATAGGTGTACCATACTGCAGTCATAGAAGTGAATTTTTTCAAAATAAACTACACAGCTGTAGAACATGAAAATTAATACCAAAATATGGTTAAGTTAAAAATTTTATTCTACGATTAAAAAAACTATACCTATACTATATTATAATAGGTACAAATATCTAAGTATATGCTATTTTATGGTAATTCAATTTTAATGTAACCATTTAAGGAAAGTACGATGCCGAGAATTGTTGGTTCACCAGAAGTCATCAGTTCGATAAATAAATAAATAGTTTAAAAATTAATCATTTTACCGATTAATTCAACAATTTATCCATATTTAATATAATAATATACAAATAATATAATATATAATCTATACCTAAAAAATTATAAGTACAATCGTACAGACACTATGATAAACACTAAATTCATACTTTATAGTACATATATTAGGTATATTTAATATTTACTACTCATCGTAGTCGTAGACAGTGCAAAATATATTTTACCACAATTAGGTATAATTCATTCTACCAGTTTGGTTTTTATTTTTTACATACACCTCATGCAATATAATAGTACAAAAGGCCATGGTATAATTTATTATTAAATCATGTTTGAGGTTGAAGAATGTCCACTTCTATGTGCATAGCAGGCGTGTAAATTTCATTTAAAATAATAAATTTTACCGTGAAGTCATAGTTATAGGTATACAGTTAAGTATATTATTAATACATACTAAATAAATTTAAATTTAAAAAACCGTCATTTTTATTCTGTAAACAAATGTATCCCTTAACATAAATCTTATTATTGAGTGGGTTTTGTATATATTATATAATATGTATTTAAAATGTATGTATATGAAAAATTAATGCACACATATTATAATATGTATACTTTTAAAATTAATTTATTTTGTAAATAGCAAGTACCTGTACACAAGTTATTAATCATAGTTAATATTTTAGTATAACTTTAATAAATGGAGAAATCATTTGCATCATGTAGTTACAGCGAAAGAAAGTGACAATTTACAAATATCTGATGAGTAATCCGGTTATGGGTTTTACGATTTACGGCATCTGAAAATTATGATTCATTTTAATAAGTGGTTTAAATACTATATGATATATATATATATATATATACCATATAGTATATATATGATAATAATAATAATAAAAAAAAATGAATTAATATAGATAAATCATACATAATAATAATATATAAGACACATTTAGCTGTGATGGTGTAAAAATTTGTCTCAAGTATACAATAAGTAACTGTATAGTTTTTAGGGCCAACTTAAAATATTACATGTTACATATATATATACTGGGCACTAGGAGATTTATTTATAAAATAATAATACTTATTATTTTTAAATCTATTAACATTTTTTGAAAAAAATTATTTACATAATTTCCAGTCAAAATAAAACATAATTTTTTTTAAAAAATTATATTATTTATCGTTATAATTTTTACATTTTTAAGTAAATGATTATATTAAATAATGTAAAAATATATAAATAATAATTATATTTGCTAAGAATTTCAAATTTATTCATGCCTTTTTGAATTAAAAATAAAATTGTGTTTTTCTTATTTTTTTTATTTATTGTATTTAAAAATAATAAATATAAACAAAATATTTACAAATGTTTAATAATATCTTTAAAACAATTTTCATTCCAAACTAATATTTATCAATTAAGGTTCTATGCAAAAATATTGAATTTTCAAAGGGTTGCACGATTAATAGAATTAAATTAATACTATTAAAATTAGAATCTTTTATTAGTGCTGTGCATTTGGAAATTTCTTTCATTTTTTAATAGGTACCTTACAAGTACATTATTATATTATATTAATTTTGTTAAATTATAGTTTTGATTTTAACCAATAATTTAGCTAATTATGATTTTTTTAAACGCAATAAATTGCAACATTGGCGTAAACTTTTCAAGTCAGAATATAATATAATACTTATAGAGAAAATATAAGTAGGTAGGTAGTAAAATTTCGTCAAAGGAATAAACATGTTAATTTTACAGGTCTTTAATTAAACGAACGCTGCTGTCTTCAAGCTACGACAAACTATTAAAAAACGCATGTGTTATAAATTATTACTTTGGTATATATCAAACACAGTAAAGCACCTTGCAAGGGAACAAAATAATTTTTTTTTAACTGAGGAATAACGCGCAGGTTATATGTATACTAAGTGTAATAAATATACATATAACGGTTATGATGTTTCAATGTGTTATAATCAACTGAAAAATATTATTTTTTTTTAATGACAAACCTGTAGTGTGCTTACTACACATAAACAGTAGTTATAAGTAATAACATAATAAAAGTTTCCTTTCGTAGTTTCGTAAACGATAACGCAAAAGAATATATATACGTAAATTATATAGTATTTCTTTATTAACTGCTGCAATGTTGCATTAGGTACATAGTCTATGACCTACTGTATTATAACAAAATTATATACAAATGGGAAAACTAAAATAATACTATGCCAGTGATTTTAACACTTTAGCAGATAATATTCAAAACCACTCGGTATAGTTTTACGTTTTAGACACTGTGTAATAATTACAGATTAGCACCTAATTATATATTTGTAGGTAGGTTATAACTTATAGCAAATTGGGGGTTTTTAAAAACAGATTATATAGCCTTATCGGCAATACTTTTTGCACGGTCAGTCCTATGAATATAAAACTATAATAATATGTAGAAAGGTAGGTGTATTCACGTAGGTACTTGTATAGTTTGGTATTTATAATATTATGCGTTTTGTTTTATAAAAGAAGCAATAAACATTACACACGAATGTTTTTCATTCTTTAACTTTCTTATTGCTACATAGGTTATGCATATATTTTGGCAGTTTGAACTTTTTTCAAGTATATACTATGTATATAACGATATGTTTTTATAACATGTATGATTTTCAAATGCAAACAAAAACATGTATTATATGTGTACTGTGCAATGACTTGCTGGTATATACTATATAGACAAATTGCCAACACTAATATTCATTGCATTATAATAGGATAAAACAATGCAAATCACGGTCAAAAAGCTTATTGAGTACGCTTCATTAAGCCCGATTGAACATTCAAGTGATGATTTCATAATGAAATGCTAATTGTTTTACCTCCTATACACATATATAAACTAAGTACAATATTAGATTTTTATATTTTCTAAAATATATAATTCTGTTTTTTTTTTATCTTAAAAAAATATTATCATCCCATTTCTGAGCTTATTTATAAATTAAGCATATATATTATATTCTAGTATATATGTATATATTATTATGTGAGTATAGTTACATTTTGACTCGTTCACCATTTGGAGTATATAATATTATATTATGGTATTATCATAAAAATGTAATAACTTAGTGTATAAAAACGCGCAATAATTGAGGGTTGTGTGTAGGTTATAACGAAAGTACAAAACTCCGCTTTTCGATACCTATACGGCTATACTTAGTAGTTAGTTATAATAAGTACATATTTATTAATACTTAAGTGCACCGTACATATAATGAACTCTGTAGCTTATTTTAAAATAAAAAATCTGAGCATCTTAATTATTTAAAATTGGAATATTGTGCAGTTAAAATCGATTAATAACCATTATATGTCTATATATAACACAAGTAAGTGAATAATATATGATATTATATTCAAGTAAAATCCAAAATAAACGTATTATATTACAAAGTACCTATCGGTAGTACAAAGTTAATGATAGTTTAATGGGAAATTAGTTTTGGCTAAAATGAGTTTTAATAACCAATTAAATTGGAACCTCCTTGTAATTTTTTATTTATATATAGATACGATAACCATTAAGCCATTAATTTTCCCCCAAAGCTAAAATGAATATTATCGCGAATCAATGATTAATATACTATTTAAATTGTTTTATGGCTTCCCTTCGAAATAATGGAAATATAAATACGTACTACTTCGATTTCATAACGAATATGGAAAATATAATAAATTAAGTGATATATTTTTGAAACGCATACATTTTTTTCTCTTATTATTTGTATCTATATGTTTAATAATGTATTGCGTAATACACAGACACACGGCAAACACAATTACAAATTAATGAATGATCAATTTGAACGGGCAGTGTGAAAACGACGATAGGTACTGCAGTGTGATTACGGTGTGATTAGGTTTGGCTTTCAAAAATAATTAGTAGATAATTATTACACTCGCAGACGCAGCATAATATACCTACATGTGGCAATGCATATAATTTCATATCATGCGCACCTATATAATATATTATTATTATGTTCTATAATGGATTGGATGATAAATATTTCTGAAAAATGTCTCTTATTAATCAGTGATGAATGGCATGTAACGCCAACGGTAATTACCAGACATGTATAAAAATAATAATAATATAGCTGGTATATATTAGTATATACCCACAGCGTCATATGCGGTGTATTTATTTATTTTTTTATTCTACCTATCACAAAGCACGAAAAGAAATCGCCGCCGATGATCGGTGTATATACGGCCGTGCGAGAACTAGTTTTCAATCCGGTAGCGCGCTTAATATAATATTTTCATCAATCATCAACTATATTATAGAAGTTCAAGTCTAAATTGTACCTCTCCGGCACCTTACAATGATATAGGTACTGCATAATATACCTACATACGCGCGTATATTACACTGCTGCTATTATTATTATTATTATGTACGTCATATTTATGTGTATACACTATACATATTATTACATATATAGAAATACACGTAGGTGCATGGAAAGAAAAGAAATATATCGCATATACCCTCCGGGGCATATTGTGTTGTCGGTCGCGCTCGTATATGTGTGTATAATATATGTGTAAAGTATTATGTATATTATTATGATTGTTGTTATTACTGTATCACCGTTATCATTAAAACCGACCGACACCGTTTCTTCGTATATAGACGTATACCGATGCGCATTTATACACGTGTATATGTATATATATATGTATATATTACTTATACATATTATATTATGTTATCTCGCGATGTACATATTATATTTAAACGAAAATGTGGTTATTAGGACACAAGACAACACACCAACACCGCCGGACAGAACGTGTAATTTCACCCGATCAATTGATCTATTTCCAATCCTTTTGCTCCTAATAAACACTTTCACGTAAACTGCAGGTATTCGGTAAAATTACATCGGTGCGTTCGAGTTGGTATCAAATTATCCGAGCCGCCGCCGCGAACGGTGTCGTCGTATCGGCTGATGAACTCCAGAAATGGTTATCTTACATTTCTGTATGTGTAGGTGCATATATATTACAGATTTACAGCTGCGTAGGTACTCTAAATATAATATACGCTTTTAGTGGTGATCGTTACTGTCCACCCGAATACCACCGATTCCATGTCGATATTCTATTGCGTAGATATTATTATCTATAAGTATTACGTGCATACCGTATAGTTTACCTTTACCATACTCTGCGTCCCGTGTTGTTAAAAATGAATGCTAATTTAGTTACTAATATAAAGCAATAAATTATCGTTTATAAGTTATAGGCTGTCTGTATAAGCATGTATTATTAAAAACAATAAAGTTTATAGGGTAGACAATTTTAAATAATGACAAAAAAATTATTAGGTTACACTGGTTACAGGAATATCATAATGCATAAAAAATCTTTAAGCCAACTCTGCGAGTCAGTAATTTGCAAGTATAACTAAATAGCTAAATGTATTAATTAGTTATTCTGTTCAAGAGTGTATACCACAAGCAGTAAACTCATTTCAATAAATCAATAGTACAAGGGTCGGCAATTGACGAAACGTGGAGAAGACTATTTATTTAATGGACCGTCAAAAACATTTTTCTTCAATGTTAACTTTTTATTATTATATAGTAGACCCAGAATAACAAGGTAGAATCAAAAAAAAAATTTTCTGAACCTCGAAAATGACTTTATGATATAATTGATATAATTGACTTTATATTTTGTTTCAACTTATTTTTCCAAAGATTGCTTTAATTTTAATTGAATTCAACTAACCGAAAGATATTTTTGCTTGGACTAAATCAAAAAGGATAATATTATTATTATTCATGGTAGTGTTAGCAATAATATTTTAATTTTCTACCATCATTTACAGTTAATAATAAAATCTGTGATATACTACTCGCAAGTAAAATAAAAAAAAAACAAGAAATTACATGAAAACTGATCAATTATAGTTTCCCATCTTTTGTGTTATTTATAATAATGCGAAGATACCAACTGTAATTTCTATATTGTTTGTTTCAACAATACCTTATTGTATTCATAATTCATACATATTATCTTTAAATTATATTTTTCTTTATCTGCTATATGCACAATAAATCAATAGGCGAAACTAATTGATTTAAAATGAATACATATATATTTTCTCTACAATTTTTTTTTTATTTAATTGATTGTTATGAATATAAATGTTCAGCAACAAAAATTAACATAGAATTAAAATAATTAATTATATATATAATTTTAAATCTATACAAAGAGCTGTGAGGAATGTACATTTGGTTTTACCATCACCATATATTTTTTATTGTTATTTATGGGATAATTATTTATTTATATATGTATATATTATATTATGTTTGCAGAAAGCAAATTATAATCGCGAATTTAATGTTATTTAAAATTTTGTTATTATAATGTCAATAAATACAGTTTTTCTCGAACTTTGTGTAAATATTTATTTAAAAGTAGAATAACACGCACTACTATTGTAGCCCGTAGAAAACAAATACAAGAAATAACTGTATAAATTATATTTGTATTAATAATTTAATATGTGATAAACAATTATAATATAAAGATTAATTCAGGGTTTTGAATTTGTTTTGAACTAATATTATTCCAATTACATAATATGCATGTGAAAAGTATTTTTGATATATAAATACCTTATCAAGTGTAGTACGACGATTGATCAACTAGCGTTTGAGAAAATGGTTTAAATTGTATTATTATAAATATAAGAACAAATATTTTTGTATCGATGTAATGAAAAATATCTATTGTTTAGTCAAATATAGTTTGTATCACTCACGAAAGATATATAAATTGAATTTTTCAACGTTGTTTCCAAATTTTGTTGATTTGTAACATCGCCGCAGGCATAAACAAATCGTTTAATGTTATTTAATTCTGTTAAGTGCAATCGAGGTTTTTCTTTATAGACGCAAACACAATCCACTCAAGATTTTTATGATGGCAATGGAATGCTTGTATATTTATTTATATATACCTATACCTACTTTTTGCGATTTTTCTTATAATGTATATAATTATACACACTACCAAATTATTGGCGACTACTGCACGGGCATTGCAAACTGTGTATCACTGCAGCATAATGTAATATTATTATTGTGTAGGATGTTGCATATACATAATATTATATCTACCTAAAGATATAGCCAATTACGGAGACTGTGATAACGAGGGACAGTCAGTGGCGTCGGCGGCTGTTGCGGAGGCTGCGGCGGCGGCGTCCCTTTGAAGGCACTCGGACCGTGACGCGCGTCGGTGACGACGTGAAGGCGGCGGCTACCGCGAAGTTCCCTCCACAACAGATATTATGTTATAATATCTCCATCTTTATCACTACCCCACGGGATAGTCGGGAAGACCCTGAAAATATTGTTGTTATTGCATCCGCCCCTTGTCGTTACGCATATTATATAATGTACGAAAACAAACAAGGGTTAATCAGAACAAAATCGACATGCGGTCCCGGGCTGGAGCCACACGGTATACACACGCGCAGTCAAACGTTTTGAAAGATTAACCGAAACGAGACGACGTCTTGACGGCGACGGCGCAGACTGCGACTATATTATACGTGTTATTATATAGTCGTACGCGGTGTATCACATAAGAACATACGCACGCGGTTAATTAGTTCCGGAGACCGTTCGTGATCGAGCGCAAGGGTGCGCGTGCGAGCGCGTGTGTATGTAAAATTAAAAGAGTACCTACAAAAAAAAAAAAAATTCTGTTTGGTTTTTTCTTTACAGGGTGATTCTTTTTACCATGAGCTTGCAGACGACATCTTGAAAAATATAAAATGAGTTTTTAAATTATCTTTCGCTCAAGCTAAATTACATTTTTTTATGATGATTATTGATTATCTGTATGCAGTATATTTTGTTCTTAAAATGTAAAAATGTATTTTATTTATTTTCTATGACACAGTTACGATAAATAAATCACTCAGTATGTATGAAACACTCGTATAACACTAACATAAAATATAAATGTATAGTATACATGATATAAATACGTTATAAAAAATGCATTATTGACTTTTGTTAGTATAATATTTTGGATGGAAATTGGGAATCACCACTGTAAACACGAAATTTATTTTTTAAGCTCATAATTTTAATAGGTATTTAAAATAGAATTGTTTGAAAAACCATAAATTGAGAAAATATTAGCTAAAAAAAAAGATTAGGTATAGAAAATTCGTAATTTTTATTAGATAGATTTCCCAATTTAATTATTCTGTATTTAAACATATTTTTGGTATTAACCCGTGTATCCTATGCATAAATAATAATCATAAAAAAACAATAATAATATTATGTATTATTGCCTATTACTATAAGTACTAACCTAAGTGGCATTCTATTTGCACTTCAAAACACTGAAACAATTAATAATTATATTTTTTATTCTTTCCAGATACAGTCATACACCGTACATAACAATATGTATTGTAACAAGACTTTATGTCGATATACTAATAAATATGGTGGTTTTTAACGTATGTTTACTTTTTCAGGTCTATCCCGCATCAGCTACGGTTTTCGAACATAGATGATTATTTACTTAATAACGATAATCAGAGACGGAGACTACGTCGACCGTATACGTATACATAATACGTTGCTACACATGACGGGTTTGAAAGATGATGCGTGTATGTGGTGTGTATGTGTGTGTGTATTTATATATATATATAGATACACGGTATTTACAAAGGGTTTCAGTTTAATTAAAAACGAAAACAAAATGAAAATCACACTCGTCAAAACCCGTAACGATCGCTCGTTAGTGATGGTAGTGCCCGTAGTGGTTGCAGCGGTAGTGATGGTGCGCCCTCAAATCCCAGATTGGAGCGCTGAACCAGTCTATAGAGTATTAGGTATTTATAATATAATATTATACATTATAGTGACGTACAATTATGATGTCTGTGCTGTATATAATATAAGTTATAACCTTTAACACATGCACCATAATGTGTGTCAGACAAAATGGCTATAGGCTGCAGCCTCGGCTTAAGACGAAAAATTGTTATAATAAAGCCAATTAATATCATGATTCGTGATGGTTATAACCAATTTATCGCTATTGACATACAATTTGAATGAATAATAATATTTTTGTTACCTTTGTACGAGAATAATTCACGTTAATAGTAAATTAAAAACTAATCATAATCCATTAGTTCGTCTTGATATTCAAAATTATATTTTTTTTGAAATATTAGGTGGAAAAATGATTTAAGAATGTTTATTGATTATCTTTTGCTAAATTATAAATTTATCCAAATCTATTTAGGCTATACTGAGCATATTATGTATGTATACATTACTAGTTTCTACCTAATTAAAAATATATACATTTGATGAGTACCTATAATAGCTGACTTACCTATATAGCTATATAATATATTATATAATAAATCCCTGTGGTGACTTACGATTTTAATTGTTATGTTTATTTTATGTTGCGTTTTTTACGCGTCGATTAGATTTTTATTTTTCCATCGTCATTTCCGTTTCACGATTACTCTATAATAAACACTGCAACACACTATATAATAACGCGAGACATTTAAACACGCACGCGCGCACACACACACACACACATCTGTCGTTTAATTACTGTTTAAAAACAACTAACATTCATTTATTTTTTACGAACCAAGACGGAAATATACTCTTGGCAACTATGTGAAACGATAGTATAAGATATATTTATTTTATATAATCATCGAATGTAGGTATGTAAAAAAAGAAATTCTCCACCCAATTTTCTATTATAAAAAGTTACTATTAGTTTTTTCATTGAAATAGCTATATTATTTTTAAATTAAATAAATTTGGTGTTTCTACTTTTTAATGAATTTTAAAGTACAACACTTTTTACTACGTACTTCAGAAGGTATTAAACTCGATGGGTACAATATTTTTACAGTTTACAACACGTCATGTTAAATATATGAAATGTTTTTATTTTATTCTAAAATACTTTAACCTAAGTTGATTTTATATATAATTCGTGTTGAGTATTTTGAAGTATGTATTCCAATTGCATATAATATGGTATAATGGTATAATGTCTATCATAAAAATATAGCATGTCGATTTATATACATTACCTATCGGAGCTAAAAACTTTAAGAAATCGAGTCGTTAAAATAACGCTTCCTCGAATATAATTTGTATGTATATTATATCGTGTAAAGGGGCGTAAAACTACCGTGTATCGATAGGTCGTTTCGTGACTGCAGTGCGAGTTATATAATCCGTTGCAAGTTTTATCTGCAAATAGAACACTCTGTATGTTTCGTAATAACCGTTGTATGTACTATGTAGAATAAACGCTTGCATACCTCAAGTAGTATATATTATCATTAATCGTTACCTATACATTATTACATGCATGTTGCTATCTATTATTGTAACACAGAGATAGTTTTCGTTATAAACCTAAACAATTGCTTTGACTATTATAATATATCGGTATAATACCATTAATACTTATTTCATTATTGACCAAAAACATGACTGATTTATACAAAAATATTTTTATGTAACGTTTTCTTTTAGAAAATGCCAATTGTTATTATAAATTAAAATTTAACTATAGTAACATTAGTAACATAAACATACATATTACATTACTGTTCAATCGTAACAATAAAAGTTTTATTTTTGTTTTACCTATATTAGTTTCATTAATACTTAGAATTATATCTAATATAAATCATATTCAATTTATATAATTTTTATTTATATTTTTTTTATTTTTCATTATCGGAATTATAACAAGATGAAAATTTGACTTTTAATTTATTATAATTTTTTTTTTTTTTTTAAACAGCTCAAGTAACATGTTGTGAAGTATTGTCGAAAGATATACGAGTATACCCGTGGTATATTTTGATGTTTAAACGGAAATTTAATTAAAATCTTTAGTCGTATTACCATGGATGACGTTTTTATGTCAATATAGTCGCTAACAAAATAGCTAACTATATCTTGATCTAGATATCATCATCTAAACGTATATTATATATTAATATAATAGTATAAGCGTGAAGTTGAGTCATAAATAAAATGAAATTAAATCGTTTACAGAGAGTGATAATAATTATGAATAGGACAAAAAAAAACGTTGCAAAGTTTGCTCGTGAGTTGTGGACTATATAATATTATAATATATTATTATGCGCAAGAAATTATAATATATGTTTGTAATTTAGAAACGAATGCTGGCGAATTGCCTGCCGCAATGCCTTACACACATATTAATATTATTATTTTGGATTTAATTATGAAACGTTCTTGTAATATACCGAACAGAATCTTTAGCCTAGGCAAGTTGCCAGATGGTCGGTGTACATTTTACGCATTACATCGGGCTTATTTGTAGACGATAATATTATAATGATGTATAATCGTATGTAGAGTAAACTTGACCGACCGCTCAACGAGTTTCGTGTTAATTGGTATTTGGTATATTATCGTAACTCTTACACAATTACACCACAAACATATAATATATCTCATTATAGTTATTATAAACTTTTTAGCATAACATAGGTATAATCGACTACCTACTATTATAATATTACGATATATTATGTACAGTCAACGGTTTTTTTTATAATACTATGTTAATTCGGCATTACTGTAAGAAATAGATAATTCGATTTGATCGGAAATCCGTTAATATAATTTAGTGGTTAATAATGGCTTCAGAATCTACAGCGTGTGGCTGAGGGTTCGGCATAGAGACGAAAGAGAAGGTCGATAAAAAATATTAGGTCAAGACGTCGATTAGAAAATATTATTTTTTGTATAACGTTAATAATAAATTGTTATATTATTATGATACGTATTATGTATCAACGTGGATATTATGCAACGATTAGACGACGTACATGTATTATGTTTATCTATAAATAAATATATATCTAACCACAATAAATATGAATAGTATTTAATGTATAACATAATAAACATAGTGCAACAACATTAACGGGTTTTATTATTTTTATTTAAACAACTTACAGTCTGCTCTATACTTGACGATTTAACGTATCGATAGAAAAATATTAAAATATAAAAAGAAATATTTATATTAATATTATAACCAATATTCGTTTAAAACATAGCAATTGCGCTGCGAGAGTTTTCGTACGTACCATATATTTATTTTATAAACTAATAATAATGCCGATTTTGAGAGTCTATTAAGAATTAGTTGTATTAGTCTTATATTAAAATGAAAGAGAACTTAATTTATGGATGTAATGTTTTGTTCAATCTATTTATAATTTTTATGTCCGGTGCATTTATATAAAAAGTCAGCCCCATTTAGTGGCTAGCAAAAGAGGGCCAGTGTTAAACAAATCGATATAAAAAATACACGCATATAAATATAATGTGTTCATATATATTACTGGTATTTTATTTATATTTCTTTTTCATAATTGATAAAATATAAATTATAAATTAAATTATACATCATATCATAATATTTATGTATAATTTATCTATATTTCATCACTGACAACAGATTAAAGATTATAAGTGCTTTTAAACTTATTAAAAATTCATCTAAACTTTAACAATATTATTCAATAATTAATTATAGATATAAAATTCGATAAATAAAAAAAAAATTGGTCGTGAAGATGTTGCACTCTGAAAATTTAACTTATAGAGCGAGATTACCCATCCCTTCCTTAATACCGGTTTGTGTTAATGACAACAGTGTAAAATTATTACTACTAATTGTTTTTATCAACAACGAAAATGTATACCATAATATCATATTTAATGAAAAACTACCCGAGAGTAAACACTGCTTTTCAATGCTTATGTTATATTATTTGCAATTCGGTGGTGCACTAAATAGCCAATTACTTAGATACATATTCAGAATTTTCACAGCATAGTTCCAATTCTTGTGCTACCATTTTCTTAGAATTTTCAATTTTTAAAAGCGAATATATGAGAAAAATAAGTAGCTATATTTTATAACATTTCATTATTTCAATAAGCAATAGCAGTATAACACTAATAGCAGCCCATATACAATTAAGAAAGTATAGAAAAAATAAATAATGAACTTTAAATAAGTTCAGTGTTAAGAAGATGTTAATATATATAATAGCCAAATATAAATGCGAATAATAATGTTCATATAAAAATTTAGATCGCTCCCCTTAAATAAGTGTCTGTGCGTAAAATTTGGCCAAAATCAGGACAGACATGCCTTGAGCGAGAGGGTGCGATGCTGTACGCGTATATAAATGTAATCGCGACTAGTTTATTGTCTGTGGCGAGTTTTGGGGTGTCTGTACTTAGCTCATATATATATAACACACACACATATACTAATAATGTAACAATATAATAAGCCACGTATAGAAGTAATTAGAGGGATATATATATATTTATATATATATGGTTAATGGATAGACCGTCGCCGCCGCTGCCGTCGAATAGTGTGGGAATTTTGTTTTGCTTCCACGCGACGGTGGCGGCAATCCGGCCCGGTAAAGAGAATTGTGTAAGAATACAATGTGTGTGCGTGTATAGTTATTAGACGGTCCGTTTGGCAGACAAAAATATTATTTGTAATAAGTTATAGTTTATAATGTATAAGGATACTCATAGCATACAATAATGACGATTATATGCGGAATGATCCATTTAACGTAACATCCATAATTTCAAAAAGCACTAATGATCTTGAAATATATTTTTTTACATAACCTAAAGTTGTCACAAAACAATATTTTTGAAAAACAATTACTGCATTTTTACTATTCTTTATCAGTATAATTTTTTGAATTGTTATTTACTCTTTTGAACAATAGCATACATTTTAAATTTCATATTCTAAAGCAAAATATTATTTGAATTATTTTTATGCATAAAAATTGCATTTTGAAACGTATTATACAATAGTTTATAATAACATAATATAGTAACTAAATAAATATATATGAAAAATTACGTTTTTAATGATTTTAAATTATATAAAAAAATATTTTCAAAAATATTAGTAGATTTTGAAATAATATAAGAACATCACTTTAAACTATAATGAATATCAAAATTGGTCTTGCGATTTCGCAAGACTCTTGTTCCAAGACTAAGACCAAGATTAGGTTTTCAAGACCAAGACAAAAACAGTACCTACGTTGCAAGACCAACACTATAAGACTTGCAATTTTTTTTCCTTAAAAACACATTAGAGTATTTAGGTTTCATTAATTAATAATATATAACGGAAATAATAAGAAATTATTTGTATTTTTATTAAATTTGGTCAGTATTCGAGATTTCGAGGAAATGGCAAATTATTGAAAAAGATTAGAAATAATGAAAATTAATAATACAAAATAATGCTTCATATTAATTAGCTGCAATTTCCAAAAAATTATTTTATTTTCCCAAAATACGTCGAAAATTGTTCTACTAATAGAATAATTTATGTCCACACAATTAATACACCTCTACTTTGAATCGAATATACTAATATTACTAAAAGTCAATACGGGCTACGTATCATTTTGATTGTAAGTTTTTATTTTCGTTTGTAGTTTGTGTGCTATTTTCATACTGAACATTGTGTACCTAAACTAGTGTCATATACGACTACACAGTATAACTGTACAACATACGAAAACTGTAATAACAATGCAACAAAGATTCTCGATGTTATACAAATATTTTTATCAGTGGTATTTAGTGGTATCATAATATGATACTACATGCATAACGACGTTAATAATTGAATTATTGTTTATTAATATAGCATAAAAATATTGTAAATATTGGACTTAAGTTTCATCTTAGAAGTCATAGCAAAATCTTATACACATTTATAACAGGTAGGTATTTAATTTTTTTTTTCATATTTTGTGAAAATAGCAAGCGTCTTACAAGAGTCTTGGTTTTGTTTTGATCATCACTACTTTAAACAGATCATCTGGTATATAAATATCCTTTACTAAGAACATAGCATTTACGGACGATACCCGTTTGCGCACAATGCACAACTTTGTTTACATACACGAATTTGTAATACCTGTATTTAAGTGGCCTAAACGTAGAACTCATTTCCGTACAAAAACCATATCAAAAAATTATAAAAAGCACCAGCAATTTGTGTCTTGTTAACCGACGCACGTTCAACTAAAATAGGTATATAGAAATATATAATTATTTAAAATGTAGTTGAATTATTAACGACAAGAAACGTAACTTGATTTTAGTCTATTCAATTAATTCGTGTGTCGTGTATCTTATCGAAATATTTAAGATAAATCATATCGCATAATATTAAATCCAATGTTGCCATTCTAAAAAGGTATAATAAGCAAAATATATATAATTAGTGTAACAAAATATATCACAAATTATTTTGCGTTTTAAACAATGCTACTCTTTTGAAAACTAAACTTTTAATTTACATTTTACACATTGTTAGATTCGTTGGATTATCGTATTTTATATTGGAATTTGGACTTATGGTTAATTATTTCCTAATGATGAATTATAACAGGCTTTATAGAAAATTTCATAAGCATTAATTTGACATCAAAAATTCGGTTATTTTTTTAATAACATCAATATTATCACACAACAATTTTCAAAAGTCCATTGATTTAATTTTGCAGATAAAGTATAAGATAAATGTCAATTACGTTATAGAGTATATACCAATAGTTTCAAAAATTATGTAATATATGAATATATATATAATATTCTATTGCACTGAAATACAATTATTTTAGTCCAATATTTTCACGAATTAACATTTATAGATGAAATGAATTTAGTCAGTAACAAACTTCCATATCGTAAACAGCATTGAGTTCTTTTTTAAAAATGTACGGTTCACATATACAATATACAATAAATACAATGTATATATACAATTAGTACGGAGCGAGGAAAATAATAATCATTAGTCGATTTATATAGGTATAGATTTGTTGAGTATCATAAAAAAGACGATGTTCTGAAATGGAGGTGTTCAAGTAGGTACTAAAAATTATACAACACAATTTCCTCATTACTTATTAACAAAATAAAATATTTAATAATTAAGCACTTAATAGTGTTTAACATTTTTACATTCAGTTTTAAAAATTACAAAAAAATATATTAATATATTGAAATATAATATTATAATATTTTATTACTATATATAATACATATAATACCTTGATATTTGTAAAAAAAAACTGAAACAGATATTTCTAGAAATGTATCTTTTTCGATACATGTAAAATGTAAACAGAAATAGAGTATTCAAATAGTGTTGCATGTGCCTACCTTTTAAGATACATATTTTTTAAGTACTTATACATATCTACGTTGCGTATAACATTAAAAATATACATAAAAATAATAATTACACTGACCTTAAATAAATCAATGCAAATTGTACTCGTCTCTAATGCATTAGTACTTGATGCAATTGGCAGTTAAAATTGATGCGTTTGAACCTAATCAATATTTTAAAAATTACAATAGATATAATAACAAATTTCCCTCCAAATTATCATGGTAACGTTATCAAAATTCACTTTCATGGCACATACAATATTTATCTGTATGTATAAATGTTATCAAATTTTGTGTATCAAAAAAAATAAAACACCAAGTCTGAAGAAAAAATTGAATTTGTCAAAAATTACAATTTATAATAACGACGATAACAAGCAATTCAATGGTAACGTTGCATTTAAAATTAAACGGAATCGTGTGTGTATATATTTATATAAATGAAATTTCTAGAATCATGCGTGTACCTACTATAGATATATCAGTGATTATTAAAATGTATACAATGCCGAAAATTTGCGAAATCGTGTTGCAGCCATATGTTTTTGAGTATATAAAAGGATATTATTTTGGAAAAATATGGAATGTAAGTATAATAATTTTATTTTACTATAGCAGGTAGATTTTTGGAAACTAGAAACTTTTTTTTAATTGACGGAAACGGGCATTTCAAATATTATAGGAAACGAGTAATTCCCGATTACACTCTTCAAAATATCACTGGAGAATGATGCGTAAGACGAATAATATATTTTGTCCTATATTAATCAGGTTAGTTATATTATTAATATATTATGTTAAATATATATATTATCTGTTTTATTATTATACATAAAATTATTTTTTTATAATATATCTATATTAATGTGCACAATTATCTATTATACTTGAATTATTATTTAGCTTAATGGGATCAATACGTTATTTTTAGACTATTTGTACCCAAGGAATCGATGTTATATTGTATTGCTTTTTGAATAAGCTAAACTCATTGCATATCTAAATGGGTGGTAGTAAACTCTCCCAATGATAAATTCTACCGGGTCAACATTATACATGGTTACCTGTAGGAAATATGTAAACTCTGCCGAGTTGTTTTAAATGTTATTAGTGTAGCACTATGAAATTAGTGAATTAGATTTTTAAATTGAAATGTACATAAAAATCCAAAATTGCAATAAACAAAATAAAATAAGTAAAAACAGGCATACAAAATGTAAAGAAAAAACCATATTACAGAAAATAATAAGATATAAACACCAAAAAACAGATACCTTAAGTTTTTTGAAATCTGTATGTTTATATTAACGTTAAAATTAAATTAAATTATTTTTATTTTATAATATATTTTGTAAATATATTATAAATAAATGATATTAAATGTATAGGTAATCAATTTATTTTATAATTTTTTATTCTATTTTTATTTTGACTATAATTATAGTTCACGGTGACATTTTTAAAATTAAATTAGTAATACTTCAGTAGATCCGGGAGAGTTTACGATTTGGAAAGTTTACAATTGTCCATTTTAATATAATTTTGATTGATAATTATTAATATTGTAAAATAATATGAAGATAACACATATTGCATACATTGTGTCATCCTAATATTTAAGTTACTTAGATACTTAAGATAACATAATTTTTTTTCAGGTAGACTTTAGTAGGTCATTTACTTTTTATGGTGTGTTATTGTATTAATATTACAAACTAAATATAGTATATATTAATATATTATAAGTATACTTTAAATGTCCATAAATAACACAAGAAGTTCTAAAATATTTTTAAAAATATATCATGATACGTATACCTATTTCTTAATGTAATTTAATAATTGAGAAAAATTTTCAACGGCATATTATGAACAACTCATCGTGACACTCGCTGCAAACGCTTACCGTTATCCTACCATCCGTAAGTATTACGCCACCGAAAGAGATATAAAGAACCTAACCTAACCGATGGTCGGAAAACGGCGTGATGATCATTATATTGTCTAGTACCTACCAGTATTATATTTTCTACATACGCATCTCTATAATAATAATATTAAAATTATAATGTATTATAATAATATCGCGTAAACGCGCGCGCACGCCGCCCGCCGACGAATTCAATTGCGGTTAACCGCGTTTCTGTATATGGACACTATAATATAATATTATATAGCCGTATATAACTGGTATATGCGGTACGCCGTGTATATAAATATATTAATATAACATACATTTTCAATATACATAGAGTTTGTTGTACGCGCATCGTGAACCTTTTCATTTACCTGCGGCGTTATAATATTACATATATTAAAATCACGCGTACACTTCAGTATCCGTGAACCACGCGAGCACGAATATTATTCGCACAGAGTCCGGGCCAACCACCATTGTGTACATCGCGGAACGGGTGGATGTGCAAAGATATACGTCGACACGATCGTTTATTGTTCAATAATATTGTTTCGTACGTCCGTTTATATAATATTATGTGGTAATACTGGTAATAGTGGTTAGACAGTAACCGTTGGTACGCGCAGACCACAAGTGAACAAATGATGTATCAACACCATCCTTTCGTATGTGATCACTACAGTATATTAGGTACATCGCCTGCCCACGTCTTCTATACAATTAGTAAACGGTATAACAGTATAATATTAATATGCTGATGTCTGATACTATTGCGATTTACAAAGTATTATGCTTATTATACCTACGTTTATGAATCGTAAGCAATCTTTAATGATTATCGGTGTAGTATATGTTGATTAATAATAATTAAGAACTCGTATTAATACAATATTGTCTACCCGCCACCCACTCACTTTGGCATATTTTAAAAGATGTAGCAATCGGTATAGGAATGGGCAGGCGCAGAAAACTCTTTAAAGTAGTAAAAACAATATTAAATATTGATGTTTATGTGGTAATTATTATTATCCAGTAGACTAAAGATGATTTTTAGTGACAAATTTTTATTTTTATTTTCAATTTATTTTTATTTTATTCTCAACACTATTATAAAAATATTATAAATTGCAACATTTATTCAATCTATCGTTCGAACAGTAATATTAGTATAGTACGCTTTAATCTAAAAATTGTTTCTACGAATGCATTTTAGTGGATTTCGGCGATGATTAGATATATTTAATGTTCATTGGTTTTTTTCATTACCTTGTACGTGTTGGCGACACATATTTTAAGGAGTTTAGTATAGGGAATAATACAAAACCTTCACATATATGTGCTAACAAAGTAAATAACATTATTGAACTGTGAGTGTGTGTATGTAATGTATTTTTATCAAGTCAGTAAAATAGATTTTTTAATTAATTATTTCTATTAGGGTGAAATAAAATATAATTATTTTATTCACTTATTCACATAAAGAAATATTGATCATTTACTGAATTCCTCTTATAATTTATAAATATATTTAATAATATAAGAGACTATTATAATATATTTTCAAGATTAAAATCGATTTTTCTTCACTTATCAATTTCTATTGCTTATACAATAAACGTATTTTAGCTTTGAATTATCACAATGTATATTATAATATTAAACAATAAATAAAAAAATTGTCATTTATTTTGCTAATTCCTTATTGAAAGTGTTTACGCATTTTGGTCTACCGCATTCAAAAATTTAAGAGGCAGCAGTACTTGCATTAACGGCATAATTTATATTAATACTATTATAATATCCAAATTGTAGTTGCGTGCCTAGGATTTTCCAAGAGCAATGGCAAGGGTTGGGGGAGTTGAAGGAGTTGAAATTTTATTAATCATTTAAAAGAAAATGGAATTTTAGTATTAATTACAACAGAGTGCATAAACTATAAAGATATAAAAACATATGTAAGCATAAAAAACTCATTTCTAAGGAGCAGAAGGGGCGGGAATCAATGCCTGTGTCACACCTCCCTATTCAGTTATCGTCCCACACGTAATATAATATGGTCAATAAAGCTGTTATAAACATTGTATACAAGAAGTGATTCAACAAGAATGCTCACCCAATTTTACATTTTGAGTAGAGCGATTAATGTATTGATTTTACAATGTGTATATTTTTTTATATTTTAATTTTTTTGTGTATACATAGTACTTAAAAATAGTTAGATCTTAAATTCTTACGGTAATTTCTGATAGAAAATTTGATCTAGTTTTTACTTTTGAGAGATCAAATAAAAAATAAAAAATTTCCAATATATTCATAGTAAAATCGGGAAACAATGCTAAAAAACAACGGAAAGTTTTTCATAAAATTGATATTATTGTTTGGTGTAACTGATCAACGAATGCCGGTATAGATACTTACATGAAATCTAAACCAAATATTTGTATCAAAGTTTAGAATACATGATAACATTTTCAAAATATTTTTACTCTTTTTACATTTTTTTAGAAAATTGTTTTTCAATTCTTGTCGATAAAATATTTTCTTTTATAAAACACATAGACAATTGCATAATATAAAACTTTATAAGTTGTTTAAATTCCAACTAAAAAATTTCAAATATTCATAGTCTTTATTTTTTTATAAGTGTTTATTGTTAGAATTTTGACAATTTTTGTCAAAATTACAAAAATTAATTTAAAAATTATTTTCTAGTTAGAAGTTCAAAAATGTTTTTGGATTTTTTTATCAAAGTTTTGAAATTTTAATTTAAGATTCCTCATAAGTTTTTACCTATAATAAAAAAAAGATTACCGAAAAGCCACATTAATTTTTTGTGAGCGTTATGTGAAGTTCAAACTTTTACGATATTGGATATTCACCCGTAAAATGACTATTTTTCCAATAGTGAAGGTCTATACTTGGTTTGATGTGCAATGCGTTACTAAACATTCTTCATAACTCAGTTATCATTTTTTTATATCATAACGTGAAATTAACATGAAATCGTTAATAGTTTATAACTCTATAATATAACAATATATTATTTTATAGATTAAATAATTACAATATTATATACAATATGTTATATAGATCATGGTGAGGGACGAGAAATCACACTGGTTGCGCCTCTTATATTGCCTGGTACCATATAAAACGATTCATGTACAGTTAATTATATTTTACTCATATACCTATTATATTCGTAAATATTCCATTGAAATACAACTTTGAATCAAGTACTCGAATGTGCACTATAAGGTGTGTACTCGTATAAATACTTGTGTGTAAAAGTTTATCTAAAGAAATGTTTATTACCTACATTAAATGGCAACATAATAAAAATAATATTTTATACAAAAAGCACGCATTATATTACTATATTAATGCTAGTTTAGTTTAGTAAGTTGAATTTACATTATACATTCATTTTACAAGCAGCTGTTGAAATTGAGCTTTCAAAATCCAACTATATACGTACTACTTTCTAATCGAGATAAAGCGAAGAGTTCTACTTTAGACCATATGATAATAAAGTTTGAAGATTTAGGGACTCTGTTAATTTGTAAATTTATATTGATTTATCAACGTTTTACATTTTCTAATAATATTTATTCATTTTAATAAGTATTAGATTAAAATATATTAGGTACATCTATTTTATAGTCTTATAAAACAACTCAAATTAGTTTTAAGGACTATTATTCTTATAGTGTATAATATACTACATTTTAAAACACCGGTGAAACTACTCGTTAAAATTTAAAGTTAGATCTATCAACACTTTAAAAAAAAAATCAACTGTTTAACAATTTAAAGTAAAAATAGTATGTTCACATTTGAAAAAAAATTTATATTGCAACAGTAACTCTTTAAATACTGTCAACAATTCAGATATTTAAAATGATGACCCTTATTATACATACTTAAATATTCAAAAAATTCAAAATTCAAATAAATTCTTTATTTAAGTGATAAAAGGGGTAAGCATGTTTGGTGAATTTACTCTATATAATATAATAATATTACACGTGTCTTAAATATAATATAAATCGTGCATTTTATGATATGACTATTATGAACAAGCGCATACGTAATATGCATATACGATATAATAATATCCTATTATATACGTTATATTATTATATACATATTGCCGCCGCCACATTTCGTTACACTATATGCCCGTTTTTGTTTTTTTTTCTCCATCGGCGTTCGATTGCGTTTAACTTAGATTTAGTAGTCGTAAATGTCCGTTGCTATACGTATACAATACATGTACAATATAAGTATATTATATCTTTGTATAATGGGTACACCGCTCTTCAACGGGCGCACGCGCGGCGGTTGATGATAGCCACAAGGACAGGAAACGGCCGCTTGTCCGACAAACAATCCGTCAGTGATGCGCTTATTGCCCGGCGGGTATTGTATAATGTCACTAAAAACCAGATCCTTTTACTAAGTTTTATTATTATTATAACGTATACAATGTCGGGGTGGTCTTGGTTGATTTTTTTTTCTTTCCGGGCACCGGCGAAAAAAAAGTTCTAAATTAATTTAACCGAGGCGGTCTTATTCCGGCCTAAAACGCAATAAAAACCCGATTTATTTCCCTCCGGTCTTTTCTTTCAAGGCGCCCCTGCGGCCTCGACTTATACAATGTTATGTATGCCGGCTTTGATCATATTATTATTATACACACGTAGGCAATGGTAAATCATATATACACACGGGAACAGATACTACTCTCGTTAGATAATAAAAATGATAAACGGACTCAATTTATACAATATGTATTTGTGTCGATTTGAGCGCGTAAACAAACCGTCTTGTATATAATATTATGTATACGAATATTATGCATTACGCATCACAACAGCGTCCGTCCGTTTCAGAGTGTGGTTAGAGGTAATAACTTTTTTTCTAGCGTCGACTCTGAAGTGTTTGACCTGGAGGGACTGAAACCAAACCAAAAAGAATCAGTCTTTGAATAAAAACCTTACAAGAACACTGGTTATTAATTTTTTTTTTTTAGTTTTATGAAATTTTGTCTATATGTTTATCGTCCGCCAGACGCTTTTATTCACGAAATTATTTAATTAATGCTAACTAATGACAATTTATACATTATACATTAAATTGTTCAAGGTTCATTATTTATTAAAATTAAAAATATTGTGCATTTTTAAACTTGCAATTTTTTACGATTTTGATAAATTTTATCAATAATTGAACTAAAAACAACATTTTATCAATAAAATTCAAAAAATAAGTTGAGAAATTTAAATATCTATAAAGAGCTCAAAAACTTATATACCTACTGTTGTCCCCCTTGAGAATATTCGATTAGTTAATATTTATACTATAAATATGTTTCATAATATTTTAAAAATTGATTTTTTTTTAATTAATTACTATTTTTTCAACTCGTTAAACTATTGAATTGGTTTATTGTATATTGCCACCGTGTTTAATAATATATTAAACTCGTATTTTAATTTATTCATTGGTAACAGTTATATGTGTCTTTACAATATAATTAGTACAGTTTGATTTTTAAATTAATGTTAAACCTAAAAAAAAATTCGCTGTTGTGTTTATTATGAAAGTTTATACGTCATAGTTACTATGACATATTATTATATTACATAGCTACACATAGGTATGTAATCAAATAATTTATTCGATGCAAATTTGGGGAGATACTACGCAATAATCTTGATTAATTGCTTTATATAATACCATTATAATAACAATAGTCAATAACAAAAGACAACTTTGTAATCATATTATATTTTTATTTAAATCTTTTTGACATATTAAGTTGTCACATATTTATATTACACCTATATATACTTGAACATAAATGTTTAGTTTTGTATGATATTTGATCAGGTTTTCGAATAATGTATAACAATATCCATCTTTGTTTCATTTTTTTTGAACTTTATGTATTACATTATATTTTCATGATCTACAGTTTAAAAGACGAAATTATACAAGCTAAATGAATATTTTACTTGAATTAACGATTCGAAAAATTGAATCTACGTATATTAACATAAAATATGGATATATAGTCGGTATTTGAGACTCGTATACTAATAAGAATGGAAGAAATAAATGATCTAATCGTATCATCTTTGTCACCTCTTATACATTTCTCTTGAATGAATGAACGCAATCATGGATAAACTAAAATGACCATGAACGCGGTATAATGACTGGTAAAGGAAACGCCGCGAAAGACCTACGTCGGTGTCTGTTGTGAGGTATTCTTCCGTACAACGCGCGCGCTTGTGTGTGTAATTTTATTTTGTCCAAAATGTTGTTATTACATAACAATAAAATTATATTTTATTCTATTAAAAGTAAAATGTTTTCTTGCTCAATTGATCGTTTGATCAAGCTGTAGACTTAAATTAAATTTCATCCGATTTTTCTATGAAGCTTTACAAAATATATATTTTTTTAAAGAAAAAATACATTTTTAGTTTTCTATTTTTATGTGAGTGCGTATAATCAATAATCACAGATTTTTTGTAGGAATAGATAGTTCCATGTATGGTATCTATAGTTTTTATATTCATATAGATAGAAGTTTTATAATAATTTATTAAATAATGCGATATCAATAATACTGTAGTATATTTTATATTCATACCAAATAAATATACCTGTGTAACTAAGTCAAATATATTTTAAAATAGATTAAATAATCGTAAAAGAAGACCATCATATGATACGCATATTCAATAATAACAAAATATTAAATACATTTTTAGTACCATTGTAAGATGTATCTCCACTACTGTTTCGACTTCAATACTTTAATTTGTAATAAACACGCATAGTACTTGCATTATATTACTATTTAATACAAATTACAATTGCGAGTGTTTAAGGCACCATCATTAAATTTAAAGAGTCTTATTGTTTCATTAGCTGATAATAAACGACTGCAGTTACCTCCGAGTCGGTGTCCCGTAATCGAATTAACGAATGCAATCATTATACGTTCCGGCGAGAGCGTTTCATATTGTATACATTAGTAGGTAGATAAATTTCACGCTGCGTACAACGGATTTCGAGAACATCAAGAGACTTTTGACGTAAGATTTTAAATTACTTAGAAAGGCCACGACTAATTTTCCCGGTGGAAATAAAGCCATCAATCAACGAATCTGTACATAATATCTCGTGACTAAGATAGATTACAGTTGTAAATATAATACTATATAGTGTAACATATTATATCGTACAATGAATAAAACGTTTATGAATGGATTTCATAGTGACGATATTTGTTTTTAGATTATATCATTATACTTTATTATGAATAATATGATATCTGATTATTGATTAATTAAAAATAATAAAATATTTAAAAAAAAGCATTTCTTTAAAACTCTATAGAGTTTTTAGAATTGCCCAATACGTTTTTATTCTTCGTTTAAAATAAAAAAAAAAAGATAATTTGATTTTCCTAATTCACCGATTGAGTTATTTTTCCTCTGTATCTTTACTATCTTGGTTTCAGCGAACAGTTATACACTGAGATTGTAAAAAAAGCTCAAAACTTTCTAAACGAAATATATTTATACTTCGAAAATTTAATTGGAGAGAATTAGGTTAGATATAATTACCCATCACTTGTTGGGGCTGAAATTAGACATTTTACATTCTGATAGGTAATTTTATAGTTTTGAAATAAATGTAGAATAATTTGGTTTAAGTGTCTCCTAATAATTGGAGCTATGTATATTTCAGTTCAAAAAATAAAAAACGTGCAATCATGTTGTACAAAAAACAGGTTTAAAATTAATTATATTTTAATAAAAAGAAACCAAAACATCTAACCGTCTGCCGTTTGGAATTTACTGCAACATATATGAATTACCTTCTATCCTTATTGTAAAGTAAATACAAAGATTAATAAATATACTAATTGTTTCTGATGATCAGATAGTTCATAATAATATGTGAGTTACCTGCCAAAAATATTCATACTATAGTACAACCAGCGAAAATTGAGTCACGATCGTCACGCAACCAATGGTCGTTTTTTTAATCAGAGTTACTCCAATCGATTTGCCGCATAAAACGTCAAATGTTTACGGAATATTGGATTGTGGATTGTAGAAAGTATAGCTACATTAAAATAAAAATTGTATTCACAAAAACCTACCGAACTTTAAAATACGTTACATCACTTATTTCAGCTGTTGTTTGTCGGCTTGCGAACACGTAGAACCCCTGAATATCAAAAAAAAAAAAAAACAACCGGTAGATGCGTAATTATCGCAACTCACTTTTCGTTAGCCGTACTATAGTTGCCACCCGTATAGAATTAAGTAGCGGTTCATATAAGCTTCACTATAATACACCACGTAAATATATGAATGTATGTAACTATACACTTGTGTTACAATTATAAAAACTATAAATTACCTATAATATAATAGATATTATATTAATTTTATACTAAAATTATTAAGAATAATGATACTAATTAACACGTCATAGGTATTTGTTAATATTTAGAATTATTAAAAATGTTTTTATTATTATTAAAAAAATATTAGCCTTGTTATATTACTATAATAAATGTATATAATTAAATCCCACACTCACAACAAGATGTGTTCGATCTGTATCAAATTACTCATATATTAATTCATATTTATTCTTCATAAAGTTATTTAGTTATTTAGATTCTTGAACATAGTTGTTACGCATTTATAGACGTACTTAATGCCATCACCTACCACGCAAACACAACGGCTTAGTTTTAATTAACTGAAATATATAAATTATTAATTAATACAATTGTGATTAAAAAGTTTTTATTTATTTTATTTTAGTTGAAAACCCGTTTCTTCTCTCAGTCACCTACGTCATGTACTATTTTGGTGGATAAAATTCTCATTTACTAATAAATTATTTTTGATCAATTATATCGAACATAATTATTTTAAATACAACTATAGGAACACGTTAGCCGTTACAATATAATTTGAACCAATTACCAAAATATATAATTTGTTACTGCAATAAAAAAAAAATAATAATAGTAATATATTAACTATATAATGAAAACATATAGTCAAAGTAGAACGTCTGGATTTAATACTGATCGATACGATTACCATTTTCTTTACTGTTTTGGACAAGTTGTAATTATTATTATTAAACTGCATATAATATATTATTAGCTATACGTATACTCATATTTATGTATATAGTATTTAGTATTTTAGTCATACGATACACTGTATTCGTACTATTTACTGGTTCAATAATAATATATATCTTAAGTGCTATTTATAGGACCTCTACACTAGTCAGCTTCTTATTTAATGTTTCTAATATCGACGTCGGCTTGTTTTTGTACATTTTATCAGCGTCTTTTGAATTTCTTCTGTTGTCACAGTCCATCACTTAAAATTTCGCTACAATAGTTAGCAATAATAACACATATTATGTACCTTAACATATATTTATATATTTTTATATTTATTTATACACACGCATATTAGAAAATGTTTGATTGTGATATGTGAACACCTCTGCTCTCGTCTACGTAGCACCACTAGTACATAATATGTATAATAATTAATAATATTACACGAAGCAGATAATATTATAGTAGGTGCAGGCATGAAACGCACGCAATGTCTGTACTCGTGTATATTTACAGGGTGTCTAATTGTGTTTGTTTCTGTCGACCACTTTCTTTCTAAAATGAATAATTTTGAAAAAAATAATGATCACTGCTTCGGAGACCCGGAGCTCTTATAGTATATTATACTCACCTTTGGCCAGGTTAAAATACCTACTAAAATTCTATTTGTTTTCACGTTTCTCAGAAATTCAAGAAAAAATGTAGGGGTGAACTGGAAAACTTTTTTAATAACTTACAGTATTATATAATAATACACTAATAGCTAATAGTTAATAAATTAGTAATATTATAAAATAACGTTCAGCGGCCCTTGTGGTCAGCACAATAATTTGGTCCTATAATGTATATTATATATCACTATAATGTAATATACTAGCATACTCAATTTAGTTCACTCCTGAAGTTAGAAGATCCATCTAAATATTGAGAAAATAGATATAATTACATCGCAATTTCCCGCCGAGTATTATTCTAACACACTATAATAATAATAATAACATTGACACACCAGAATACCACATGATTTTCTACTATATCAAGTATAGACGCATATCTATATAATGTTATGCGAAATCTGCGCAGTACTTAATAATTTCTATAAACCTATCTTCACAGAATATTTCAAGTGTGAATAGAGAAATTCGAAGAATACCTAACCTGAAAAAAAATCGATATAATTCCTAAGAAAAACCAAATTATTTAATGTAATTTAATAGTAAAAAAAAAAAAAATAATAATAACAATAATAATTATTTATTCCCAAGTCTTGCATAATATAACGCGTATGCGACGAGAGGCGGACACGCTGCTAGACACCCTGTACAGTTTTATTTTATGTATATAGTATACATAACGTGGAAAGAAGTTGTGCCGCCGTCAACGATGTGGCGATCGATGAGCGTGCGAACAGATATCGTTTGGACGGAAACGATCGGCGCTGCGTCCGTGAAATTATATATACGGTACCGCGGAACTGGGCTCGCGCTGCATGATGCGTCCCCGTCAAAGAGGAGCCCGTTTATGCGCGAGCACCCGTTTACACGATTTCGTGTTTTTATGTTCGCTCCGATACGCGTATACTGTGTTTTTCTCGTTCTCGTCGATCTCGGTCTCGATATAATATTATTATCTTCTTGTCCGCCGCCGCCGTCGCCGTGAGTCTGATTCAAATTATGCACCGGCCGGAGGCTGCAATAATAATATTATTATAATATATAGGATTTTGATATGCGTCTACGCCACCATCGTGGCCGCCGAGGTGTCGGTATTTATTTTATTCGCTTCCATCGTAATAATATTCACTCTTTATATTATTATATTATACATTTATACTATTACCTATAATATATTATAATATGTATAATATTATTTATTATAATTTCGACGCGCTGGTATTTCTCTACACATCTCTCCGCTCTACCCGAGCCAGTGCCCGTCGTAGATACACCACTACAACACCTGTACTTACCTATACAATGAATATTATAATATTTTATTATGTACATAATTTTATGTTACACAACGACGTCATTATAACTTAATTAGTATACGTTTTGCGTACGCGCGCGAAACACGAGTACACATATATATATATAATATACGCGTAAATTAATTGTTCCATTTTCCATTATGGTATATTATGTATTTATGTTCTTGCGTATAGTATATGATATGTATTTAACACTATACACACCTTGGCAGAAAAATTGTATTTAATATTTACTATTTTTATATTTGTCAAGGCAATCTATATATTAGTAATATACATATATAATATAATATATGTGACTGTAAAAGTATGAATACATGCAGTAAAATCTAAGATGAACTGGTCAAATCTAGATTAACTGAGTACTAACTGCCCACTTAGTAAGTATCCAATTATTTTGGTCTCTTACTGACTAATCTTAGTAAATCCTACTATTCTAGGATAAAAAAAAACTCTGAATGATAGTTTAAGTTTGTATAAACGAGATATTGCAAATCTTAAGTATAATATTTTATGCGCAACCATATGTTGAAATATAAAAATAATGATCATTTTTAGTTTTAACATCATCATTTAAAATTGCATGATGCTGTATATTTTAGAGTCCGTTTTATAAACAAGATTAAACCTGACAATCATAAGAAGCAAGTAGCACTGCATTTTAATATCTGCCATAAAATTAAAAAGCCTATAATATAATTTTATATTTTTCTGTTATACTCAATATATTTTTTAATTTTTTGGATTTTTACCGACATTATGTAACACAATATTTTTCAAGATAATTTTTGTCTAAAGTCAGAAATTAGGACATTTACAGAGGGTAATTGATAAAACCTAGGTTTAAGGTGTAATTGGTAAACTTTATTGGTCTTACAATAACATATATACGAGTAGGTAGGTACTACTTATAATGACTTATATTTAATGCATATTATTATCATAAATATTACAGTATTATAGTATTACATCTTACTTCTTTAAGGTATGAGTTTAACTTACAAAGTACATCAAAATATTAGCTAATATTTTAAATAAATTAAAGAAGAAAACAATTATCATCTGCATATCACGTCATATGGTTCACCCAGTAAATACGTATTACTATTTTATCATCGCGAAACACTAAAGTTATAATGTGTTTGACTCATTTAAGTGATTTTGAGTTGAGCCAATAATCAACTAATCCAAAAGTCAGAGTTTTGTTCTTAATTATGCACAAATTAATTTGATATATAAGTATTATCGAGTTTTTCATAATAGATGTATAGTTAAACACAACATGACGTAATATACTAATACCAATACTAGTAAACGTTTAGTATAGTCGATGGATAGCGTTTTCCGTGACACCATACAAAATACAAATATAAAATAATCATTCAGTTGCAATTCCTTAATTATTTTAGACATAAAATAGTAAAGGTATACTGTTATGGAACAAAAATATTCTTGTCCATAACATCTTATTCGCGGGTTCTCATTAAAAACAATTTATGGTTATTGTAAGTATAAATATAATAATTTTTTTTAGATTAACGTTTGAATTTTAAATTGTCCGTCTTAATTTATCAGAACCGTTTTTGTTTTGTATACAAAGTATATAATGATAATAATATACAACGATTATACGTTCAAGATAATGGTTTATATATGTATCTCTAACATTATTAATTGAATGCTTTGAGTGGAATTCTCGAAAACTTTATCTCCTGCTTACGAAACGAAGTTTCGATCGATAACCGTGCTAAATCGAATACTATAATTCTGTATAGTAATAGTACCTATTTACTATCTATAGTATTTACCTAGTTTTATTGCGTTAATTTTTTGTTAGTACTTGCTAGTTAGAATTACGGTTGTTGCAGCCTTAACTATTATAGCTTTATAATGATATAATTATTATACCTACGTTGATATTTCAAACTTTAACTGCGTGCTTTGAGACATTATTTAGAACAAATACGCGGATCGTCGTTTATTCGTCTATCGATAAGAAATTCATTTTGAAACCAAGAAGTGATATACAAATATTTTAATTCTTATTACTATAATTTAAAATATAGTTACATAGATATACTGTTTATCTAGTTATGCAGATGCCTACCTTAGTATGTAATATATTATGTATATTGTATATCTATAGATACTATTAAATATGACGTATCGATTACGGTAGTACCTATACACAAAGGATAACTTTACATTTGAAGTTTATTGATTTTAAACAGTCTTAATTATCGAAATCAATTTGGATTATAAAAATCATTGCAGTATATTTTTTATGAATATAAAATAATTTGCTCGGCATAGTCGTTGAAGATTTTCATTTTGGTATTTGATCGAAATTTCTACGTCAATTGTACATTAAAAATTTTTTTTATAGATGATATTAGATTTAAATTTCTATACTAGATTGATTTTATTTACAAATCGAATGATACTAAATACCAATCGATAAACTTTTTAATAATAAACACTAAGTTTCTTAACAATTGGTGTAATAATGAACGCTATCTATGTGTTGGCCACTGCGCTGTAGTCTTTCAAAATTTCACTATAGAGTGTAGCACATGATGATGATTTTGCATTTACATAATTATTAACATTTAACATTTCTATGCCAGTTTCTACTGATAGAGAATTAATTTTATATTTATTGTAGCTTTTACAAACATTTTATAAACCAAAAAATAATGGTTAAAAATACTTTAACAAATAAAACCTGAACCCCCATACGAGTCTTCTCAGTGTGTCCCAGTGTTCATATGTATATAAATTTAAATTAAATAAATAAATAAAACAATTAATATTATTAATATTTTTATTTTAATCATTATTGATATTTATACAGTGTATTTTACACTTGTCATTTTATGCTCACTATGGGTTGGTAATATTAAATTTAAAAATAAAAAAGGCATGTTTCTTTATCTATTTTGGTTCACTACTTTATTAATTACGACTCTCTAAAATTGAATAAATGTATTATTAGTTTAAATTTAAATAATTAGAATACATTTAATTTATTAGAGCTAAATAAAAGGTTTTTCAAAAACTTTCTTACAATTTGCATACATTAAAATAATAATAAATATTTATAAATATTTATAAATTATTAAATAATTAATATTATTTAAATAAATAATAAAAATAAAGTTAGGTATCTATAACTAAAATCGTTTAATCGTTACTATTAAAAATAAACTATATGCAAAACATTTATTCAAATAGCCAATATTAAGTTTAATTAAAATTAATTTCATTTAAATGTATACTATTTTATTAATAAATGTAAATGATGCGTTTAAAATTCGTATAGATGGCAGTCTAACTCGTATTTATATCTTTGGTTCCCATCTTTCCAGTGTTTCAGTGATAAAAACAAGATTTCTAACAATGACTGGTATTTATTACGGAATGTTGATTTTCAAATAATTATATTAATTAATAATTGGTTTATAAATTTCATTAGATACAATAATCGTGAGGATTTCCTGTTTAATTCAAAAATTGTATTGATCAAATCTTTGCACAATAATTGAACTTATGTTTGAATATGCGATGATCGTAAAGAATAATGTGTACGTAGGTAATTGGAAGTTATAAAGAATATTATTGTAGGTAGGAGTTTCTTATCTATAATACCTATACTAGGGTGTTCCTTAGCTATAGATGACGAGAAAAAAATATCATAAAATGTTTGGTCTCATCCCCTAATATTGTGCCTGTATGTATAAAAATGAACTACAAAAAGTTTTGGTTCGATCAGATAAGGTTAACCCGTGCCGACTTGTGATTTAAGTTGGAACTTACTACATTTTTCAATATATATATATATATATTCAATATATATATTGTATAGGTCCTATACCTATTATCATTGAATATATTTAGTATAACTATATATTGTAATCAATTCTATCATTTTAGATAAATTACAAACAAAAAATATACATATTATATTTATAATAGAAAAGTTTTGACGAATAATTTGTATAATATTATATTCATCGCCATCAGTTTTGTATTTTTGATCTGAGTTATTCACATCTTACTAATTGGCTGCTATTATTAATGAAATTTTGTCATGTTATTGTCATACATAATATCTATAATAGATAGGTAATGAATCGGAAAAACAAATGTAATTTCTAACTAATTGAATTGTCTAAAGTTAAAATGATTATACTCAAATCATTATTAGTTGTTGACACATTTATAACCTAATGATATTATATTATGTAAATAGATATAAATATATTTTTGGTGTTCAAAATATGCATTCTACAAGTATATAGTTTATCGGAAGTTATACCGTTTAGTCAATGATTAAGAATTGTATTTTATAATTATTGAAATTTTCTATTTAGTATTTATCTTATCAATTTGATTGATACGAAAAAGTATCGCAACACAAGTGAGATTTTAATTTGTAAACAAATATAATAAATCGATATGGTATTGTCGATTTTCATTAATCGGTAGCAATATTGACAATAATAATAAGAAAAAGTAGAAATTAGAAAAAATCAATTGTAATAAAAAAATACATGCAATATAATATTATCTTATTTATTAATTATTATTTTATTTTTTAAGTATTTGATACCAAAATAATTTGTACATATCATTGTGTTTTTTTTTATATATTTTGGATTTAATTAGGTTATTTTATGAACATAAATAGATCATTTCTCAGTCCGTGTAAATTTGGATTATACTGCGGGGACTCAACTGTAATACTTATTATTAGTTGCACTACCATTTTAATTGAAATAGATTACTATATAAGAGTCAAATAAAATTATTTTTTATTTATAATTAAAATGTGTTGAAAATAAAAATTGATATTTGTATTAATCTATAATATTACTTTCCGCATGTCAAGTCACACATCATTATCAATGTACTAAATTAAAAATAACTAAAAATCATGAACATCTATTTGTACAAGCAAAGCTGCGCATTTAGTGTGGTTTGTAATCTAACTGTCAACTCTTTTATAGCCACGTTATACTGCTCGTTTATTTCAAAAAGAGAAAAGTGTGACATTTTTGCTGATAATGTTATACATTTTTTAGACTCAATGATAAATCAACTGATTTATCCACACTTAGAATCAGCACTTTATAAATCTCACGTTGAGCACTTATTGGGATAACAAGAAATTGCCTGCGAATGCATACTAATCTAGCATATACGAAACTGTTAACACATTAACGAGGCGTAAATGAAATATTCGCTTCGTATATAATTACATAACGTAATATGAATAACAAATTAAATTATAATGGGTTAAAAAAACCATAAATCATTATTGAAATATTAAATACTTACTATTGTGTACTTATCTGTACAATAAACAAACAAAATTTTAAATATTATTGTTTGAAATAAAACTGTTTGTTATATATATTATATATCAAACAACAATAACAATGTTAAATTACATTTGGTAGATAGGAAATGTATACGTATTAGTCGTATTACTGTATTAGCCATTAGGTACTGCTTTTAGACTACAGACTGTATTCGATACTTCTCGTATTTATTTTACAATTATAGCAACTAATTTTTTTATAGGTAAAGGAATAGTATTTAGAATTTTAGATTAAAGTAAATTAATTGAAATTTTAAAAAAAAGTATTTTTATTTTTTTATGTAAAAAGAAAAATTAAAATTAACTTAAATATTATTAAAAAAAAAAATCAAAATTGTTTTTGATGAAGGTGGTTAAAAAATTAAAAAATAGTTTCAGTATCTTTTGACATGATGTAGACTCAACCTCTGCCCAAAATTAGCATAACTCATGTTTTTTTATCACCGACAAATATGGCTTTATAATATAACATTTGTAATAAATTCAGAGGGTACCTATGGAAAATAAATATACTTGTCATGCTTATATGTAGCTAAAATCTGAAAGCGGCAGAGGGCCAAATAAAGTATGTTCTGCATTAATTTCTTTTTTAAACTATTTAAAAGGTAGAATAAAGCAAACCATGTCCCCAGATCAGCATCCCAAGGCTTTTAATTTATTCTCAGATTTCTGTTCTGACCAGAACAAAAATAAACATATGATAACTACACACTTATACTATATAAATTATAAATCTTCTATATTTAATGAAATTAATCACATATTTCCAGTTCAGGGCATAGTTACATAGATACATTCTAATAGAATATTTGGACAGTACATTTATGTTTTATTTAATTGGTCGAATCTAAATGTGGTAGTGTTGCATGGTCGGTCATACACCTATTATACAAACATATAAATAACATAATTTATTATATAGTATATAATATTCTTATCATTAGAGTCTATATTATAAAGGGGGTAATTAATCAAGGATATTCACCACTTCTTTTTTCTTCAATAATGTAGTTATTCAAAATATGAATTTTTAGAAAATTACTTAAAAATAATATTTTCAAACTCTTTAGATTTTTTGTACTACAAGGAGTATTCTGTAGAGATACTAACTTCTGCTAATCAAATGAACACCACTACCTTTTTTATTGTAAATTAAGAACATAATTTTTGACGTATCGTCAAAATTCGAACGAATAGTTTTTGAATCATTAAACTTAGTGTACTAAGGAATATAGACGATTTTTCATTAAAATATGGATTCATATAGATATGAGGGTTATAATAATAGTGGTTTTAAAATTTTAATAGTTAATAATTATCTATTAATATTTATAATTTATAAAAATAGGATAAGTATAATAAATCAAATATTACACCTATTTTATATTTTAAGGATATACTTAGTAATACAAAAAATCTAAAAAAATTAAAATTATGGTTTTCTAGTATATTTAAAAATCAGAATTTGAATGAATTCAATATTAAATTAAAATTGGTGGTGAGCATACTTGGTGAATCAACCTGTTCATTTTACATATTAAATGATAAAATCAAATGCATAAAAAGGTAAGTGAGGAGTAATTTTTTTTATCAAGAACCATGTAATATTTTATTCTGAGGGCATTATTTTTTATTGATTTTCATCATTATTGAATGTAAAAATATGAATTAATTAAATTATGAACGGTCTGAATAATCGAAAAAAAAATTATAATATAATATATTATTGCCAGGATTAAATTCCATCTCTTTGAAATTCGCGTGTAGGAGATTATAATACATATTGAATACTAAACGAGACTATTGAAGGAATTATATGATTACAAACACTCAGAAAATCTCCCTATATTATTCATACATCACACTATTTGTTACATACTTCTCGCTTCACGATATATTAATATATTAATATTCTAACAACCGCAATAAAAACCTAAAAGTAGTAATTTATCTTAAGATATAATATACGCGTTGGAATATTTATTATTATTATTATTATGTACAACATTTTTTATAAGACCCTTATTATTATTTATAAATTATAATTATAACTGTATATAATATATAAGTGTAGAGTGTTTAATATATATGTAATATTAAATGTGATGTATTTGACTGTTTACACTAGTTTTAGAAGTACCTACATTATTTTATTGTGATTCAAAGCAAAATATAAGTATAAACATACACTTTAAGTTATTTATTAAATAAAGTTGTTTTGTATGGTTTTAGATTTTATATCTTTTAGATTCTGAACGAAGTGATGAATGTGTTGATTTTACAATGATGTTTTTTTTTTTATTTTTTTTTTTTGTGTCTGTCATCACGTTTTGGAGTAGAAATAATGCTTTGATTTTTAACTCCAGCCTCTCTTTGAAAAGAAAAATTCATCTAGTTGGTACTTTGGGAGGTCAAAAGTAAAAAAATTGTAAGTAGTTTTCAAAAGCGTCAGGATAAACCCTAAAAAAGTAACGGAAAAACGGGAATTTTTATACATAACCAGTTTTCGACAAAATCGATTTTTCTGTTTTGCTATAACTCATAAACGAATCATCGTAAATACTTGAAATTTTCCCGAAATGTTTATAATAGCGTTATCTATTTACGATTAAATTTTAAAAATAATTTTTAAGCTATTTATAAACAATTTAAATTTTTGATTTTTTTAAGTTTTTTTTTGAAATGCCGATAAAAAAACTTTGGCAATCCAAAAAAATCTTTAAAATTTAATACAAGGTTTATTATAAGTTGTACTTTTCGTAGTAAAAAAAATAAAAAAATGTTAGTTACAATTTTTGTTTATAAGCATTTAGAAAATGCTTATAACATTACATAAGCAAGTTCAAATGTTTACGAAATATTTCAAAATCACGAAAATTTTCAAGGAAGTTTGAAGTTGAAAATTCATAACATTTTTGTGAATGGCAAAGATTGAAAAACCCAAAAGTAGGTTTTCCATAACTTTCTTTTCTAATAATTGTAAAAAAAATTCAAAAGTCAATATAGAAAAGATTTTATGACTGAATGAAATTTAATTTTTTACGAGATCACGTAAAATAACGATATATTACAATTTAAATATAGGTAATAATATAATATATCCTATACTGACAAATCATCTCCGTTCAAAATCGTTTTTCGTATACAATGATACCCGTCATTGCATTCAAATTTAACACATCCATTATAGTGACCTACTCTCCACCTCTACTATACAGCAAATCGATACCCATTTACTCACACTTTTTTTAAAATAATTTATTGTACATATAGCTAGTATTCCGCTTCCAAATTCAAAACATTGTTAATTAAAAAACTATTGCTGTAAAAATTGTAAAAACGTTATAAATACCTGCACAGGAATGTAGTTAATATAAATAAGTGTTGGTTTTTCCAAACTTACAAAAATCTATTTGGAAAATTAATATGTAAGACGCATTACTATACAGTAGGTACAGCACCTATTTATACATATACCTAAATTTGTATGTATTACCACAAGTCATAACAATATTATATTATATTATATAGATAAATTTCTATTATACAAGTTACTATTATATATACAATTAAAAAGCGACTGCCCTCAAAATGCCACCCTACCCGGAATATTATTTTTGACTTTGTATATATTACTAGGTCTAATACGGATAATAACTGTCAATGGAAACAGATACAAGTTCAACACAATATTGTACGGATCCTTCAGCAAACAATTAAATGTGGGTCCCTTAAAACACTTAATAATGACGGTTTTTATATATAATACGGTGACAGTCAACAGCTGCTGCTGTCGTACGTTAATATATTACATAAAATAGCTGTAGTTTTCGGGGTGGGTGGTTGGTGGACGACGGGATAGCCACGAGATATTTTCCGACGAGACGAGCCTAAACCAAACGTGGTGGTAGTGGTGGTGGTCGTCGTCCGTCGTTTTGCCGCCGTCTGACATTTATCACGAAAAACGGTTTCAACACCTCGTTATAATAATAATATATACTACCATGATATATTATACTTATTATTATTATTACACCAAAAATGTGCTCGCAGAAGGTATGTTTTTTTATGACACAACAGTAACAGCAGCCACGTGACTCAATTATATACAATATAATATACTGATAATAATAATAATAATATAAATAATATATTATGGAAAATAATAAAATATCGGTTTGTACTATTCTTAACCATATTCAAGAAAACTAATTTTAAAACGTGTTTTTGTCGACATACATTACTTGCATTTATCTTCTGTGGATTTCGTCCAAAAATCGAATACAAGCTTATTTTACCTATCAAATCATGTTGTAGCCTTGTGATAAACAAAACCTAATTAAACCATTAAAAGTACATTTTATTTCAAATAAATTTAATAATATTAAATAAGAAAAAGTAATAACTGATTTGTAACTATTTGATTTCAACGATACTTGATTGAAACCTACATTTATTTATTAATATTATTGTGGATGCCGAGGATGTCTGTCGCAAATAAAAATGATTGCTACACCAAAAAAAAAAAATGATTTCTTAATTGTATTTATAATTATCAAAAATGTATACAAAAGGAACACTTTGTATTAAATATTTCACTTATTAGAATAAGTAAATAAATGTGACAAAAAATTAATTGATATCGATGTAACAGTGTTATTTGTACGCTACAATGCGAAATGAACGACCGACTGACTAAATCAGTGTTTTTCAACCTTTGTGTTATGGTTACAATTATGAAAAAGCTCAATAAATATATTCATAGAGTTTTTCAGGCGTTTAGGAACATATTATAATATGTTAATATAGCACTTTTTAACACAGGGAAAAAATTCGAAAAGACGCTTTGCTTTTATAATAGGTTTTGACTAAACGTTGTTATTGAGAAAGCACCTGCGTAACGAACGTGTCAATTAAAATTCAATGATAAATTATTGTACATGGAAAACGTTTTTGAGCGGAAACGATAGGTCAAATATTATTTCTAATGGTATTTTATAGGTTTTTTTTTTTTTATTATTATGATCCAAACAACAACCACATTTTATGTTATTAGTTGAAAATTGTATTTAAAATGTACATACAAATCATACAATATTAACAATACATTAAGTTGTGTAATTTAGTTTATTTAAAAAGTAAATAAAATATATGTTTAATTGAAGGTACGGTTGTAATGTTTTTCTATATGCCGTGTATATTTCCTGTGTCTTCATATTTTTGGTATTCTGATAAAATATGCTTAACAGTGAAATCTACAAGTTTTTATAAGTCCTTACGAATAATATTTTTTGAATCACGAAATTATAACTGAAATCATAAGAGGCAAATATTCAATTTCGTCAAAACTTAAACTTTATAAATATCTATCAAAAAATTGAGGAAAATTGTTTTCAATATTGAATACTTTTTATATAAATAACGTACATGAAAAACTTATGAGGAACTTTGTATTCAATTTTCATTCTTTTCGACAAATATAAATTAATTCAAATATTTTCTTAATTATATTATACCTTAAAAGTGCTAATAATAACATTTGAAAAAATGTCCACAGAATAATTATGATTTATTAGTTATTTACTTATTAATTATAATTGAATCATATCAAATTATCAAAATCGATTTTGTCAAGAATTGGTTAGGTTAAATTGCGTAAATATTCCATTTTTCCATGAAAATTTTTTTTAGTTTTTCTTGATTATTTTAAAGAGTAACGTATTTTTAATATATTATTATTTATTATTAAATTCAATTCGTATAATACTATAAACGTGCTGCAGTAAGTTCGCTGTAAGTAATAGACTTAGCCACTTAGGTAGTTACGCGTTATGCATCTCAATGATTTCGAAATTAATTAATAATTAAAGTATTACCACACTATTATACATTAATATAATATATAGTGACAAAATACGTTAGAAACCCATCGTAATAACGACGCGGTTCAAACGTTTATTCGGCTATATTATTATAATATTGTTATACATACAATAATCGACATCACAAACGGTATATTATTATATACACATTACACATATTATATTTATATAATATACTATATACGCGTTGTACGGATGCACACTATACGCGTTTAACCCCTTTTCGCCGTCCCATTTACACAGGAATCATTATCGTGTCCGATGACCGAAAAAACAATATACGGCCGATCCCCCCCCCCCGCGAGGGCGTTGGATTATTGTGGATAGCGGTGGGGGTGCTTGCGGATGTGGCGAATTCGTGTCGTCGCGGCCGTACTTACTTTATATATATATATATATATATAAATATATTCATACACCATACATATTGTATATTATGTTCGCTTGCAAAGGGCACTCGTCTCCGTCTCTTTAGCGAAGCATTGTCCGTGCTCCGTGGACTGAGCTAAACTCACGTGGCCGCGCCTCGAGCGCACGCGGCCGACGCGCCGAGCACAGCCGCTCGCCGTGCACGCAAGTCGCACACGCGTTATAATATTATCATAATATTTTCCGTTCTCCAATCTGAGCTCTATTCATCGGCCACACAATGGGCCTAATACGACGAAAAACTATGCGTATATATATTGGTAGGCACCGGTGTGATTCTCAAGCACTTAACCTAACCGGCGGGTGGTGGTAAAACTAGACTAATAACGCGGTTTTTTCCTTAAGTAGGTCTTTTACTTTTATTGTTACAATAAGGCAGGCATTCAATTAATATAGGCATTGAAATTTTTTTTTCTTATTGAAATTGAGTTTTTACACTAATCGCGCAATTTCCATATGACTTGTTTGAATTAAATAAAAAATTATGTACTGTGTAACAAACTAATGTATAAAAAAAATGTATATACATGTTATAATATTATATATTATATAAAATTAAATTAAATTAATCTTAACTTTTATTTTTTATTTTCTACAGAAAAATGTAGAAAAAAGATCTTCTCGTATAATATTCTATCAAAGCGAATATCGACGGTATATCAGTACAACAAATTCGCTCTAGGATGACCGATCAAAATCTGTGATCGTATATGACAGCGCACGTCGTTCAATAAGGACCTATGAAAAAAAATATGTAATAGACATTATGATAAATAATATATTTCACGTGCTCGTCACGGAACCCATTCAATCAGGTGCAATGTCAAAAAAATAAAAATGTACGTACCCAAACTGTGGTCTTGAAAGAGGGTAAATATTACCTTCAGTAATTCGCCCTCAGAAAAATCTCAATGCAGTGTCGTTGTAGTAAACGTTTTCAGAAATAAATCATGTTTTGGCGAAGGCGAAAAAAAGGGGATGCCGAAAATTACTTGTCAAAATTGTTGCCTATTGTGCCTATTGCGAGAAACACCGTTTTCCCGGATTCAATTGACGTTTGGAATAGAATATTATATTATTATACAGTAATATTTTATATATTTATATTATTATAATACATATATTAATATACATATATATATTATATACAATATATATTTTATGTAAATTAATAGGTGCGCGTATAGCTTGAATTGAGATTTTTTTAATTCTACCAGAAGAATTGATTATTTTAGTCCTACCAGTTACGATTTAAAGTTGAATTAGGTATTATGTATATTTTCTAAATTTGGTTCATCGTTACAAAAAACCTTCTTAACTCTATAGATACTCGTAAATTATCCTTTAACATAGTTGGTTATAATATGTTTTATACCAAATAATATAATATTATCATATTATTAGTACCTATAGTGATTTTTGTTGATCAATATTGATTAATTAATTAGACAAAATTAAAAAATATATTAGGTCGCTTTATCAGTGTATTTATCACGGACATGTATAATTCTACAAAACATTTTATTTGTACTTGATTTTAAATGTATGCACTTATCCATCATTATTATTATCTAATACCTATGAATGATGCATATAATATGTCTACGGTCATATTAACCTTATACTAAACGATTTATCTAGCAAGCTCAATATAGTTTTTTCCATGTCATTTGAAAAACAATTTGTATTTGCAAAGAAAACTTATTATATATTACAAACAAATCTCAGGAATTTGAAAATACGGTTTTTAAGTATATTTAAAAATGCTAAAAATTAGATTTTAAATAACTACATTACGAAAGAAAGGGGATTAGCATGCTTAGTAAATCACTTAATACAATAATAATTGCATTTAATACGAAATCGTATATAGCCAAATCATTATTAAATGATACACGAAATGCCGTTCAAACATTTTAAATAACTCATGGAGTTAATATAATTTAAAAAATATCGATCTTTTGAACATCGATTTACCGTTTTTATTTATACGACAAAACATAATATTTGCATGTGTGGTCTTATAATAATATATTATATATAAGTACAATGTGTTGTGTCTTCTCGAGGTGGGGGTAGGTATGAGTGTACAGAACGCGTATACGTGTTAAATATATTGTAGGTCGTTTGACGCTTAATAAAATACTATAAATGAGTGTAATATATACATACATTAATATTATATATACCCTATTCTCCATTTACACCTCCCGGCACTGTATAAACAAAAATACTTTATTATTGTGTGTACAGGGTGTTTCCTCTTGTTAGACTGTAAAATAACATTTTTAACGAGGATATAAACTTGAAAATGTCACACGTGGCTCTCCCTGTACATATTATTTCCCATATAACAGATCATATTATATTATGTTATACTGAAGCGGCGATGTAATACGTATTATATAAATATATAATGGATATGTGTGGTCGGAAGTCAATTTCGCGCGTACAGCGTATAACAATCAGTCGAACTCTCGGTGCGTTTATACAATACAGTTCGATGGCAAATTAACTGTGAAACGCTGTACGGTTTATTATTATTATTATTTTTTTCTTATTTCAACCTCAACCAATTAGTGACGATCGACTAAATCGTTGTCGTTAAAATGGAAGGGTAGCTGAAAAAAGAGAGAAATAAAGATGTATTATAGAGCGGGAAAAAGAGGGGGGCGGACGTGTTCGCCTCGTCGTCAGAGGGCCGGGCCCGGAGAGGCGGTTGAGACGGAAATAAATGAAAAATTAGCCGATGAAAAGTTTGTCGAATCATCGAACGTCGGCGGATGAGAGCGGCGACAATGTGGAGAGGGTAAAACCGATTCTTCAGGTCGTCGAATTAATTACGTCATTAGACATGATTGTCACGTTTCCGTACGCGGGCGTTCAAAGGGAATACGATTTCTCGGATTTATATTATCGTGTATATATATATGTGTGTGTGTGTGTGTGTGTGTGTGTGTTAGGCGAGGACGATTACCGGTCGAAGATGGTCGTAACGAGTGGTGGCAGAGGGTTCGGGCGCGAGAGAAACTCGACGATCGAGAAAAATGTTTTTGCCCTCTTCTCCGCGTATAACTACATTTTTTGCTTTTTTTTTATTTCTATTTTCCCGTTCGTTCCACTAAACTTTCTTCGATCAAAAGGACTTTAATTAAACGAAATCGAAAAGTTGCCATTTCTTTTCTCGTGTCCCGCCAAATTCGGCCAATAAATTTTCCGCATAATTGCACGTCACCTTGTAATCACGCGCTCGCGGCCGATTCACCAACGTACATAAATATTATGTATATTATACGCTCTATAATTTTTTTTTCCCATTCAATCTTATTGATGACTTGAACTACATAATGTTATTATAATGTTCACGAGAGGATCCCAAAAGAAAAAATATGTATATAATGCCAATTTACCAATTACGCCTACTGCTTCTTGTTAAATACATCGTATGGTCCACCGATAATATATTATACTGTACTATGTATATTAACACTCGAGTGTTTATTTTTGTTTAAGACGGAATGTCCTAACCCTCCACAAGTGCGTCCGGTTAAAAATGTACAGCTGGCGATTTTTTAGTGTGTTCAAAACACTTTGACTGTTGATCATTGTTGTTTTTTTTTTCTTAACCACTGCAATTAGGCACCATCATAAGAGATGTTTAATACATCGATATGTACATCAATTTATTCTCTTAACCACATCTCTAAGAATCCTGTAAAGTTTTCAAGTACTTTTAAAGAAATATGTATTATAAATCACATATGGAACATAACAATTTATCTTATCATTTTTAACTATACTTGTTACATTACCATACACTAAATACTAATAATATAATTATTAATTAATAAGCCATGTACACTATATATTACTATAATATAACCCTATAATCAATGATTTTAAGAACATTTAAAACCGCTTATCCTTATTATATTATACTTAAATATTACTTATACATTAATTATAGGAAATGAGATAAAAAAAAAATACGTAAATCGACGAATTTGATTGCTCGTATAGTTCTGATTTTAATAAATTTCAAAAGAAATATTGAATAATTAAGTAGGGATATAGATATTTTTATAGACAAAAAAATTGTTATAGTAAAAGTACATGGTTTGTGTAACTTCGGTGCCTCTATATTATATGTTATGTTTATGCGGGAAATAGTATACTGTTTACGTAAACATATATTCATCGAAACTGTAGAACATAGAAAGTACCCTTCGACTAAATCGTTCTCCTTTATATCAAACGATAAACACACGGTAGTCAAGTAAATGATTTCTATACTATAAATATACAAAATGTATTTTTTTTTTTTTAATTGTATGCTTCTAAGAAAGTAAAGTTTAATATTATAACCATACTATTATTTGTTAATATTATAGGGTATGAGATTAAGTTTTCATTGATGCATTATTTAATTAATGTTTAATCGTAAATTCGTAAATGTTATATACGTTTTAGCTACTTTCAAGTATAAGTAATATAATGTTGCTTTCTACATTTTTAGTGTTTTTATTTAAATTTATTTCAAGTTTCAGAGAAAAATTCTTATTTTTATGAAAATTTACAATATCAATAGTACATTAAATATACTATTTTTAATTATTAATCATTAACATCAGTGATTAAAAAGTGTATTGGAGGACACAAAAATATGTTTGATACATAAATAACATAAAATTCGAAACATTGTACTATTACGATAATAATGATAATATAAATATATTTTAATTATATTGTGGTGTCTGTACTTATTAAATATAATAATAATAATAATTATTATTATTATTATTAGTATGCACAGAGTAATAGTCATAAATATTATTAATTTTGCTATTTTTTTTTAAAAAGAATATGTTGACGTACAGATTATAAAAACCTTTAATTTATTTTTATATTGAATTAAATCCATACACTGATAAAAAAACCACCTAAAATTCAAATAATATTCAATATTATATTTATAAATTAAAAAAAAAAAAATACAATTCAATCTATTTGAATTTAATTATTTTACGAGTATTAATATGTCGTATATATTGTTGATTTATAAACACATTATGAGCATTATATAATGATAGCTAAAAGTATAAGCTATAGGTATATTATTTTATATTGATAAATACGAATTAATATTAAAAAATATAAATAGTTCACAGTGTCTTGATAAAATTGCATAGATTTCCTTATTATATTGTTTTATTTTATTTTATTGATATAATTAATATTTGTACGACTTTACATTTATTGTATAAAGTGTATACATGATTTTTGTCATTATATATGTATATAAAAGTCTATGAAAAAAATTGTGATCATTCAGTTTTATAATTTGACCATTTCAAATTAATAAAATACTATGATATAAAATTGACGATATAGTAAAATATTATATTTTAAAATAATAAATGAAACCCTAGTTACAGTACTTTTCCGTAAAAATATATCATATATATATAATACATATAACATACTCACAATATAAATGGAATATATATATATATAAATATATTTGTAATAATTTGTTTATTTAGTGTTGTATTGTACTCTTTGTGTGTACACTAGTGTAGATAATGTGTAATTGTTTTTTTAGAAAACGACCGTTTCTTTTAAAATTGTATAATACAATACATGTGTCATATAATTATGTATTTTTATGTTACGCACCAATAGTAGATTATTAGTATATAGATATATACTGTATTATGTTATGTATACAAATTAATACACAAGATCTATGGCCGGATATTGTTTGTATTAATAAATAATAATTGACGATATGTCGATATGTATTGAAACTTTACAGTGCACGAGTATATATGCATGAATTCAAAATGCAGCAATACTATATACGCCTACTTAGAAGTTTTTTCAAATAGAAAAGCAATGATTCTATAACAGAATAGAATAAAATACTACAATAAATATATTTTATTAATATAAACTAAATTAAACTATAATAAAAAATATTAGTTCATTATAATAATGTAATAATATAAATGATTAATTGTAATAAACCTATTAATTAATTAATTATGAAACCTCATCGTCACGTATCGTCAAATCTCAAATCTTAAAATTAAAAATTTTAAACCTTTTAAACTTTTATGTGTAAAAATCTATAACCAGCGCTATACTATTTACGTGTTTACTTTTTATGCATATTATGCAGTTTAATCGGTTTAAATATTATATAATAGCATAGTCATGGATGTACGTTAAACAAAAATGACAACCCTACAGCTCTACATAATTCGTGCGTTATAACAAAAAAATACGATATTAGGCGGGTCGCAGGTGTATGATATATCGTCTTGTTTACAGTGCACAGACAAACGCTATATAGCTATATAATCGCGGACAAAGCGATTTAATATAATATTACGTATATATATACCACACAGCAGCATCGTCTCGTATATCTGCTTATGACGACCGATTTCGGGCCCGAGACCGATCCGCGTCCAACACTTATCGTACACGCACGCACACCGCGTAAGTCGAAACTTTGGGCGGGCGGTTCCGCGGTCGGAGGGCGTCTAGAGCGCGCGTTCCGCGAGCGCGTTCGCCATTGGCCCGTCGCCCGGCGGCCGGTCCCTTTCTCGACCACGCCGCGACACAGATACGACCCTTTGCCTGCACGCAGTACCGCGTCGCACCAGAGTACACGGTATACACCACACGCGCATATATACGACGCGACATCGCGTCAGATCGCCATCGGTTCGTCGTACGCCGTCCGCACGACACACGGCCGTCCAGCGCACACGCGGTCGCCCGCACGCCGCACGACACCACGACGATTGCATCTGTTGTACCCGATAATATTGTCGTTATGATATTATAGGACTGCTGTTGGTCAGCACGTACGGGACAACCGCGGGACCGAGTCACTAGCCGCGCGCCGACAGCAATATTATCACGCTATCTCCAATACTCATAGCCGTCACATACGTACCCGCGTCATCGTATATAACACATCGGCGGCGGTCTGCCGGAACCGAGAAACTTCGACGACGGACAGTGCACCACGCAAAGGGGTATACAGCGAGGCGCACAGACGATAACATTATAAATAATAACTGTATTTGCGAATCGCTGCGGTCCAACGATTTCGGTGTGTATCGCACGTAGACGCACCCCGCACGGATGACCGAGGACAAGAACCTCACTCCGTTTTCCATAGCGGACATTCTCAAGAGCGATGGCCACCGGGTGGGCCGGGACGGAGATGGCGACGCGGCTGCGGCGGCACCTGCTGCACGTCGCTCCAAAAACTGCACCGACGGAGCGCTGGACATGACCAACAGTAAATGCGCCGTCAAAAAAGGCAAGTCCGTCCGTATATATTATAGTATATTATAGCATTATATTATTATATTATCACACTGTTATAAATTATTATTATATATTTTACCGTTGCGAATAAACATGCGACCTCTGTGATCGTTTCACTGCACGACGAACGAGAGGTCATCCGTAAAAATACAAGATACTCTCTTCATGTAGATACTTTTATCGTATAATATTTATTTATTTGTTCGATTATTCTTCGGGAAGATAATGCGCCCTTCTCCCTCCCCTCAAATGCATACGTTTTGTTGGAATATTTATACGTATCTTATCTTAAATGTAGTTAGGTACTCCAAGATATTATATTATGATGTGGTTATAAAATATTATTTATTACAATTAAATTAAATTCATTATTTTTTTTAATTACTCAGTAAGTGCATGTAAAAAGTTTAACTTGTCTAACGACATCGTGAATATTAACTATATACTGTATACTTATAATAAAAATATAATGGATTGTATTATTATTTTATATTAATACGATTTCTAATATTTTCAATACTTATTATATAAACAACATTTGAAAATACGGTATGATTGATTTTTATAAAAAGTTTATTTAAATATATGTCATAGTAAATATGTATGTTGTTTATGTTAATCCGTACCGGTTTACGGTACATTTACCATAGTCATAACCTTTTGCAATTTGGTTTTAGTTAATAATAATAATCTACTTATTTATACTATAATAATATGTTTATAAACATATTAATAAAAAGTATTTATTATGTTATATCGAGCCTATAAATATTAGTTAAATGACTATGGTATTTACAAGTAGATTAACTTTGATTTAGATAATGATTAAGTTTTGAGAGCAACTATGATTAAAAATTATTTATTTTTTAGTTAATTTAAAATTTAAATACATACTTATTTTATGTTTATTTGTGTGTATATAGATCGGCTAGTTTTTGAGCTGGGCAAATATTTAAAATCATTTATTTAAAATTAACTTTATTTGCGATAGCTATTATATAATGTGATTCATAAACTATATATATCAGTTTACCAACATTTTTTCTTTACTAATGAATTTATTTAAATTCTTATTTTTGATATTTTTTAGAATATAAAATAAAGACAATATTTTAAATTTCATGAAAATCTTTTCACGGCATTTAAGAAACCTTTTGTATTGATACAAACATTTATTTTTTTCAAAATATAAGAACCATTTTTTTATTTTTTATTTATAAGCAGTTTATTTTTTTAAACATTTCGATAAATGTACATTAAAATTCGAACGAATAGTTTTTGAATAACTAATTTTTTTAGTTTTAGAATTGGTAATACATTTCAAAGGTATGGATATTATGATGAATTAAATATTATAATAATTGATATTAAGTAAACGTCAACAGTGCGTTGTGTGCTTTCTCTATTTCCCCCCTAAAATCACAGTATTATTACAACTTATAATATTATACTACTTATCTTATATTTTATAATTTATAAAATATGAATTGTTCTAGTTCTATAGCATATGATATTCTATATTCATCAATTTTTGTCAACTTTGTCTCATAAACATGAACACGGTGAGCAATAAAAACTAGTTAAGTTAACAATCAACACAAATACTTTTTCAAGAATTATTTCTAAATTTCAGTTATTTTTATTTTCAATTTTCGGAAAATTGTAAAAGATTTTTTCAAGTAATATTGAATCTAAATTAAAAGATCTTTTAGCTAAATTGTTATTTTTTAACTTTAGAAACCGTCAGAATAATTCAAATTTTTCAATTACAAATTATAATTCATTATTATATATTTTGGTGAGCATATCATTAAAAAATTCATCTTTCATCCCAAAAAATGACTCAAAAAAAAAAAATAGCTTAACTTGTAGGAAGTAATGGTTTACTCAAATTAAAAAAAAAAAAAAAATTTAAAAATCCACATTAAATCCAAAAGTAATTATTCATAAAAGGTATTATGCCCATTATAGGTAATAATAATAATAATTATTATTATAATTATTATTATTACTGAAGCTCATGTTAATTAATTCCTGGTGTATCTAGTTATAGTTTTATTCTTACTATCCAAAACTTAAAAATTGTAGTAAGTACACGGTAGTACGATACAATTTACATATTCGTTCGAAAACCTTTAATGCTAATATATTTATTGCTATATGCAATTTTATTTTTATTATGACACTTTAAATTAAATAATGAAAATCTTATATCACTTACCAAATGGAAAATATAATAATAATATAATATGTTTTGTATGCTGTATACAATTTTGTTCTTTATTTTCAATTTAAACGAATATCTTATACGACGTGTAGTTGTTATACTATACTATTTAAAAATATATAAATACATATAAATTGTCTTTTTTAATTGTACAAAGTAATATTTTGAATATTAATCAAGTTATATAAATAATGTATACAAATATTTCTTTGATAAAATATTGAAAATTCTTATTGCCTTTTTTAAGTTATTAATAATTAGACGACTCGCGATAACTCGAAAAACTAGACAACTCGAATTTTTTTTTTTATTCCCCTAGAAATATAAACTATATTTAAATTAATATAAATTTGATTTAGATATCTAAAATAATACATATCTCGAAGTAAATTTTTATCTCCCTTCAATTTCGAGTTAACACCACTCAACTTTATTTATTTAATTTGTGTTAAATTTTTATCTTTTAATTTATAATTTATTTTATATTCTGTTTTTAAGAAGTCGCCATCGAGTGACTGATTTTTTTTAAACTACATTTTAAATAATAAATAACCATGATATGATAGGTATAACGTGTAATTAGAGGTTTTTTTTTCAAAAGAATATGAAAATAATTCTTCACAATAATATCAACATTCTTAATTAAACGTAAAATATGATATATTCAATAATGATTTCAATGCTATTATCTTCACCCTAATTTAATGGTTACCACATGATTATATTTTAATATTTATAATATTTGTAATATTTTATTTAATACCTATATTACTGTTGATTAATTTATTGTATTTAATGTATATGTTAGAGAATGTATAATATCACTAATTTATTAGATTATTGCGCGTTCTGGTTGTAGATTTTTAACGTTTTACTAAAAGAGAAGCAAAATTAAAATGTTCGAGTTTTAATGTAAACATAATTCTTAATTTACGAATAAATAAACAGAATTAAAACGTTTGTCCATTTAATGGTATCCATAAACATATCGATAAATATGCACCATTAATAATGCGTTTTGTATAAGACGTAAGTGTATAAATAGTTTATTTTAATAATAAATCAACACTTTAAAACAAAAGTTCTATGGCCACACTTAACAAACGATACTTGAAAATATTTAGAAAAATAATAATTCACAACAATATTTGTACTTATTTCAAAGACTTTAAAATTATCAACGTGAATATTGGTTTGTCCTTTACATTTTTATAAATGAATGAATGTATTGGTTTTATAATGATGTATGTTTTTTATTTTTGTGTCTATCATCACGTTTTAGAATAGTAAAAGTGCTTTGATTTTTGACTTCAGCCCTTCTTTGAAAAGGAAAATGAAGTTCCAGTAGTTTTCAAAGACGTCAGGAAAAATCCTAAAAATGTAACGGAAAAACGGGTCGTATAGGCTAATCATTGAATAAACAAATACGATAAGTATCAAATATAGTGTGTAGTCTAAAATCAGTATCTAATACAGTAATACGTGTACATTTCCTATCAACTGATACATGAATTAAATATTTCGCCTCCGTGGTTAGTATATTATGAGGTTGCTACAGTCTACTGAAAATTGTAATCAAAAATTAATTATTTGTAATACATATTTATTTTGGTTTTTTATAGATAGATCTATCAAATGCAATATAATATTATTATTTATGTTTTATTTATAATGTATATAACAGTTTTATTTCAAACAATAATATTATTTACAACTTTGTTTCTCTATTGTTTCAGTTAAGTACACGTATTTAAGATTTTCATATTAGTTTATGATTTTCAACCCATTATAAATTATTTTTTTTACTCATATTACGTTAAATAAAAACAAAACTATTTTTTATTTTAACATATTGTATTTTGCATATTTTTTACGCATTGTTAATGTGTAAGTTATTGTGTGTTCAAGTTTAAGTAAATACTAATAATAATAAACATGTGTGATGTGCGTACTTATGTAATTTAATTATTGTTACTTAATAAATAATCACTTTTGAGGTAATTATAAACTATAAACCACTAAATTGTGATATTATGACCAAGCTTGTATTTATAAAAATGTCCGCCAGGGGTAACATACAATTTGCCGTCCTCCCCTCCCCCCTAAAAAAAGAAAAGAACATTTCAATATTTTTCCACCCTTAAACCTAATTTTAATATTGCGGCCAGTGGCATGCCCCTCTGAGCTCTCCCTTAAATACAGGCCTGATTGTGACACATTGATGTTACGAAAAATGTATAGCTTAAATCTTAAATCTTATTGCTATTTGATTTTTTGCTTCATAGAGCATATTTATATAAGCTAAAAACTCGTGACTTTATTAAATGTTAACATTATATTTCTAATTAATTTTTATATTGGTAATAAAATAAGTTTAAAAAATGTTTTCCCAATATAAAGTGTATATACATTACATAATTATTATTAATTTGTTTTATATAACACTAAGGGGGGTTCACTATTTGTTCGTTTCACTCAAAAGAAAGAAGAAGTTGGATCATCAGGTAATTAAGGTCCTCGGTGTTTCTCTTGGAAGATTCGTAACAGTGATAAATAGTTGTGATTTGATTTTTAGGATTTAAAAAATCAATAATTATTATTGTTTTGATGAATTGTATAAACTTTTTGGCCAGCCCTCCAACTTTGTTTCATCAATCAATTTGAAAGAAAAACTGATTTGAAAAAGTTAATTATTTTCCAAAATCTAAAAATAAATTTGCAATAATATATTGATATAATTTTTCAATAAATCAAACAATATTGGCATACTAACTTTTTGGAAATACGTTTATTTTATTTTTAAAATAAAAAAAACCTTTCAATTATGTATATTTTCACTTTTCAGAACATAGGTTTAAAATATTTCTCTTATTCATAGGACGACGTATTATTTGCCTAACGGGAAATGGTAAACTCCTACAAATGATATAAAATATAATTAAATGTTTCGTCTAATTATATTTTTCCGATAAAACAAAGAAATTTTAAATTTTCTATTCAAGAAAATATTATAATATAGGTATTTTGATCATTTGATAAAATAAATTGTTCAAAGCGGTTTGTTTAAAAATTTTAATATCCATTGAATTTGTCGTATCACGAACTTCGTCAATGATTTTAGGCAACATTTGAATTAGTAATTAAATTACTAGTAAATAAAATATATCTATGGGATTTCATCGGTTATAATTTAGAGCATATTTCCTGTTGATTTATTATCTATTAATTATAAAATAATATTTTATCACTTACAATCATATTATAAAAAAACGCTGTTCCGTAAACGTTTAGTAGCAATAACGATGACAATAATATTAAATAATATTGAACATTGTCGTTTGATTATAATATTATGATATAGCAGACAGCGATTCACCGATAGCATCGGCCCGCGTGTTTATCGATACCTATATAGAGCGTTAAGGCACATAGTTTTTTTTTTATGTTCTTCCTGTGTACCGTGTTATCATACGTTCGCGCTTTCATACGCATAATTTTGTCTTCGTTAAGTGTTCGCACACACTTGTGGCCTGTGGGTCATACACTTGCTGGAGGTGAATCCATCGTCCTTTTATTTCTTGATTTGCATTTAGTTTCTTTATATCTACCGGACACGACTAGTTTTCAGCTAGGTGTTTTATACGTAGATTAGGTTATCGATTCTGTGTGTGTGTAGATATATTATAATATAATAATATAAGTGTAGTAGTATAAAATGTTACATAATATAATACAACATGCGTGAATGTTTATACACTCAAGATATACGTTTTATTTTAATTACTTCATTGCTTTTAAGTTTCCATGCTATGCGGGGTGGTCAAAAACCATAATAACGGATCAAGGGGGTTTTTAAGTATACGCATTCTAAAACGATAATAACATAAATATAGAGACGATGCAGCAGTAGCAGCAGCAACATAAACAGCGGATGATTTAATAATATCATACACGGACATGATAATATAATATATAATCGAGAATCGAAAATTAACCACGGGAATACCACGTAAACCTACACGATAGCGATTGCTCAGCGGAGGTTAAATCATCACTCATTACGACACTAATGACTATTTTATATACGACAATATTATAATAATCTGGTTCTGTTGTACAATATTATTCAACCTGTCCGATCGGATGACTGCTGTTGCGCGTGACAATGTGTGTAATATACTAATCTAATATTATAATAGATATAGCCATATCGATATAATGATAATATTATATAGTTTAGTTTTCTCTCTCTTTCGTTCACACTCTTTGCCGCGGCAAAATCTCTAGTTCTCTACTACGCCGTATTTCTTTCTCTTGTTTGGACCGATCGGTGGAAACTCTTTCGATCGAATCCGTCCGTCCGCGCAAGGGCTCGCGCTCGTGATTATCTACTTGAACGCGCGCGCGCTCACCCCTCGAACGATAATATAGTCGCAGTGGTTCTCGCGGTGGCTGTATATAATACAGTAGTGGCGGTGGTATGCGGGGTCAATTGATAATATAATATATTATTATTTTATGTCTCGTATAGGTAAACAAACGGTGACGGCTGCGGGAGAGCCCGTTCACAAGACGAGCAAACAAACGGATCACGTAGTACTATTATTATTACTATTATATATATACATACGAACCAGACTATATATATATATATATATATACGCGCATTTTGTTTGGAAGTCAAGTGCGATGCATTAACAGGAGCCTCGCGGTGAGTGCTCTTCCGACACCCCACACACTCCAGCCGCGCCACCTCCTTACCGTCGCCGCCGCCACTGAAGTATTATATACACGCGTCGTATAATATAATATATTATATATCATATATATATATATCTGATTACCGTCCACAGTGACAGCTCAAATCAATTAGAAAAGAATAAGTATATAATACGAGACTAAACGCGAGGGAGCTGAAATAAGTGACCTATGTATCTATATAAATAATCGCGCGTTTTGTGTAAATTATTTGATAATTTATTTACAAATATTTTTTTTTGTGTGTTTCAAATCGGCATTAATATCATAGTTGTTCGTAAATCAACGGAAACATCGACATCCACCTTTAATGGAATTAATAATTAACACAAAGCATTATTGTCAATTGGTATATAATATTATTACTATTGCCTTTGTCGGATGGTTATCTGAACAATTTGACAATATCGCTCATTCAAAATATCTCAAATAATTCGAATAAACTCTGTACTATATAGAGTACATTATCATCTCGTTCTAATAATATATAGTAATAATTGACTCGAAAAATAATGTTTTATTTTATAATTTTTATCATTATAACTAAATTAACTAAAATATTAGCGCGTATATTTCTGTTAAATGTCTATACGCGTTCGTCGATGCGAGACCGCACAGAACAGTAGCGAGAAATATGGTAAGGAAAAATCGTCGAGCAAGACGACAAAACCGATTCCCCTCCAAACGTGTTTATTGCTGTTACAGCTACAGTTGCACACGTTGTACGTACCTATGCTGTAGCTATTACGTACGGTGGATGTTTTTGGGTTCCGTAAACAATTAATAAAAAATAATAAAACAACACGCGTGTAGTATAATATATTATAGGCACTATAGTATAGTATGTATACATAATAAATTTAAATGCAACTTAATGGTTGTATTATAATTCGGCGTAGTGCGTTTAAAAACCCGATTAATGTAATAATAGTATTGCAGTAGTTTTCGGAGGTATATGGGTTAGGCTCCCATACCGTCCATTAGCCGAGTTACACGACACGATGGCGTATTACAACAGAGAAAGAAATAGAAAAGCGGCGCGTGCTGTGCGCGTGTCAAGGTAAAAGCACGGGTCCTGTACAAGTGGTGCAAGTGTCACGTCACGTCGTTTACATTACCCATATTATAATATTATTATTGTCATTTCTTATTTCATACCGGGGAAGCGGCAAAAAATGATGAAAACCTTTTAACGCTATTAGCCGACGCTGGGCACGGGCTTGTACGGCCGCCGCCGTTGCGACCGTTACCGCAGTTATGATACCTATTATACGCGCAATGTGCATAAGTTGGGTACACAAATCGTTTTACACTATCATTGTTGTTATATTGCCGTGTATATATAGCCAACACCCGACGAGAGACCGGCGACACTTTTCCGCGTACCACCCGACAGTACTCGCCGCGAAAATTCGTAACTACAATAGGTACTATAATTTATAAGAACACGCGCCCGAACACATATTTTACTTGTGATAATATCATATCTTGCATATACAGAGTGTTTTTACGTCTCAGTCAATATTAACAATTTTTACCACCCATTCATACTATATTTTGGTCTATATTTCTATAATATTAGATATCGCTACCTGTTATTATAATGCCACGCGCCCATAATTACACATGCTGACATACTATTATATTTAATTAACTAATTATTATTTATTATAATATACATTGTCGGACTAGAATTCTAAAAAACTTTCTTACGTATATTCGCATATATTATCACATATTAAAATAATACACATGCCACCGTAATGCGAGTTACAATAATGTGATAACTAAGGAAAATCATTTATAAATCATCAGAATACTCATACTAATTTTTTAAGTTAATCATAGTATTTTAATTGTCGATAGCGTATAACTATATGGGTGGATTAATTAATATATTATTATTATTGTATTATTAACTATCAAAAATTAGCTTCAACATAACAATTATGATTTAATTAAAGTAATACTGTATCACATCAACTTTTACTTGTAAATTATAAAACAAAATATATTTTGATTTTTTTACTGTTCTGTTGTATAGCATTATATTATGTACAATTATTTCCTTATAAAATCTGTAATGTCTACTAATTTTTCATAAAGAAATATGTATATATACATTATCATATTTTTATTTAAAATTATATTTTCAGATATTAATACGTTATTTTAGATAAAAATATACGAGAGAATAAAATACTAAAACGAATAACAACAAATGATTTTAGTGGTTATTCATTTAAATGTTTTTAATTTTAATTACATTATTTATTTACGTTATATTGTATTATGTATTTATGTGTGTTGTATAAAATAGCGATGATCGATGATTTTACGTGTATTATCTTTTTCCTAATTGTGGTAATACTGGTATTTAACGATATTATCATAGCTACTTAGTGAAATCTATCTTTTCATGAAATAGAAATGTCTTATTCACATATGTAAAGTGAAGCTTTATATTTAATTTAAATTTTCACAGATTTAATATTTTATTTTATTTAGAATAATAAAATTATTTACAACCTACTCAAAAAAAACCATCGAATGAAAAATGTCTTGAACATTACTATTATAATTAATATGATATAATATCTCAAAATAATGATAATAATATTTGTATGTAGTAAATATTTTATTTATTTGTGAAAAAAAATTACACAATGTTGAATTGGAGAGACCATTTCGTGAAAAACTGTCTGTTAGATCGCTACATGAAATATTTTTGTATTTATTAGTGTAAACATTTTACATTAACTTAGGTTTACAGAATTATTATAACTTATTTGTTTACCTAAGACACGTGAATTGAAATTTGAAACGTAATCAAAAAATACAGAATTTTTCATTTATTTTGTTGAAAATAATAAATATTGCGTTTGAACACAATAATATTGTATTATAGCTGTAGAATTTTTTCTGTTTTTACTACACTGATCCCATACGATCAATTAATTATTATGTTCCAAAAACAAATAATGAAAAAAAAAAATGACTAACCTGCCAAGTTATTAAAACATATTACAGTTTTCGTGATAATTTTTCAAGCTCAATTATAAACGCGTATAAATCTTGGTCTGGTAACCTATGGAAAAATCTAAACCAATAAAGTTAGCATTATTTTCAATTAAATACTATTGTGATTCTGTTTAGGTTATACATTTTTATGTTTGGAACTATATAATGTGAAACTATATATTATAATATTTCATAAAGTCATAAGTTTAAGGTTCTAAGTAAGCAAAATATTTAAGCAGAAATTATGTTCACTTATTATTATTTTTAAAGAGGTAAAATGGATAAATAGTGAGGTTGAATATAGTTTAAGTATATTTAAATTAGGTAAGATTACAATTCTACCCAAGCCAGTCTTATCCCCTGACTCTAAACTTCGATTGTTAAGATAGACTGGCTAAGATTAGGAACCATCAATAATATATCTGTTAGTGATTCATAATATATATATATATATATATATATATAACATAATATATTTATAGTTTATTTACGTGTTTCAGATGATCTTAAGTTCCATGATATCGAATACCGAAGGAGAATCGAACTTTTAGGTAATGGTGATTTTATATTTAATCGGACAGGGGACCATCGAAGTGCACTGTCACGGTTTCTACGGACTCATAGCGAGAGACCACTGCACATACAACAACGTAAAAAACGGTCTAGGGCCGCTTTCTCGCACACGCAGGTCAGTATTATATACTTAATAAATTTTAAATCAATTAAAACGGAAATATATATATTAATAAAAAAATATATATTTATATAATTAGTATAAAAGTAATATAAAGTTTGACGAATCGCCATCTGTGTATGTACCTAAATAATTATTATACAATTCAACGTTTAACGATATAGTTTTTACTCTCTGTCGAAGGTGTTCGAGTTGGAACGGCGGTTCAACCAGCAGCGTTACCTATCGGGCCCGGAACGTGCCGACCTAGCCCACTCGCTTAAGCTGACTGAGACTCAAGTGAAGATATGGTTCCAGAACAGACGGTACAAGACCAAGCGCAAGCAGTTGCAAGTACCATCCGGGGGCGGTGGAGGTGGCGGAAGCAGTCCACCGGCCAAAAGAGTGGCGGTCAAAGTACTGGTCCGCGACGACGAGTGTCCTAAAGAAGTCGTACACCAAACGTCATCCGAGGCTTATCATCGTCAGTCGTCCAGACACGGATCGCAGGGCGCAGTGGCGATGGCGGCGGCTGCTGCGGCAGCGGCGGCGGCTAGTGGCGATTACCGAATGCAGCAACTATTGCAACAGCAACTGCACCAACACCGAAGTCAAGTGCACCAACAACGCCTCCACCGTGGCGGCGACGAACACGCTTCCGTCACTTACCTACACCCCCAACCGACATTCGGAAACGGGTTACATCATTTTCCTCCCGGCGCCGCTCCGTACTACTGTTACGAGTACGGTCCCGTAGTGGCGGCGTACCTCCAACAGGAACCCGGAAGTCGGGTGTCATCCACGACCACGACGGACGAGCTGCAGGACACGTCCGACGCCGGCAGTGAGTGTTCCATAAACGTCATAGACGAATGTCCCACGTCAACGACGGTTTCCGAATGACGCGTGTCCGTGTGATTTTCGACGAACGATTCGCTATAATCATTGCTTAGTGTTTCGGGGTGAAAAAAACCGTGGAGGAGATGCATTTCGGCAGGGCTCGCGAAATTGTCAATAACATTAAGACGATTTTAACTGCACCCCTGAAAAATGACAACCATCTTCTGCGCGGCATGTAATAAAAGGTGGGACGCGTTACGCTCGTAACTTTCCACAAATCCGATTTTTTTTTCACGTTTTTCGTCCAGTTGTCGTTTTATATCGATCTTTAATATTGGCTATGATAGTATTATTATACGGTAGTATTACGAAAAATAGAAACAGATTTTTTTTTAACTATATTTTTATTGTATTTTAAACTACACATGGAAGTAAATTTTTTATTTGAATTCTCGTTGATCGATCTTTCCTATTTTTAACTTTCTTTAATGCCTACTTTTTTAAACATACCATTATATAGGTAATATTCTTTATTCATAACTCGTCAATATAAAATATATTTTTAGTACTTACATTAATTATAAACTCTTTTTCAACAATTGTTTAGAAATGTTCAAACATGCATAGATATTAGACATGACAGTATTGATATAATAAAATACACATTGTATGTACACAATGCATAGGTACTATTTATTTATTATATTTATTGTTGTTATTAGTTATACGTTTGGTCATAATTACTATAATGATTTCACACAATAAACATTCAAAATGTCAATTGTAAAAATATGTAATTTTGATATGAAGTATAGTTAATTTTATTTTGAATATTTCTTTAATACAATTTTTTTTTTCAATTTCGATCGTATTAATATGCGTATGTAAACTCTATCACAAGCACCTGTTTTAAGTATAAGCAATACAGAATAAATAAATCAGGGAAAATATAAATAAAGTACTATAATCAAAGAAATAATATAAGAAAGGTAAATGTAATAATAATTTTCCAAACAAATTAAATATTATACACATTGTATTAAATCAAAATATATTCTTAATATTACATTTTTAGAACTGGTAATAATAATAAAATATGTAGGTTGGTACATATGTTTAGATTGTTAGGTTCATTATTAAAATTTGCAAATATTTTAAATCTAATAGACTTAAAGTTATTATGTATTATAATAAATTATATTTATAACAATCTCTAATACTATAATTTTTTTTAAATTTTATTATCTTACTTTTTATTAGATAATACATCAATTTTATATAACTTTGTCTTTGAATTGTGATAGAACTCAAGTAAACATATTATATACATTTGGGTGACTTCTGTAAAAATAAACTTTTAGATGACTATGGAAATTGGAAATATTCTTAATAATAGGCCTGGATAATATGGTATTACTTAAATAATTTGTGAATATAATATTTTATGTTGCCCCGCTTTAACAATTTTATAAATGTATTTCATTTTTGGTTATTACACCTTAATTTTATTTAGGAATGGACCAATTGCACGTTTGCATCTGAAACAAAATTTTAATTTAGGACCAGTATACCAATTGTGCTACTTATTTTTATAGTCAATATACTAATCGAGCTTGCATTTAAATTTTTTTACCGTTAGCTATGAAAATATTTTTGTTCAATCTTATTTAATCGACATTAAATTATATATAATTTTTCTATTTACTAATATGTTTGAAAATTAAAAACTTATTTATCTATCAATTAATTATTGGTTAAAGTATACCTACTATACAGAATTTTATGAAACATTATTATTTCGCACATTTAAGTACACAAGTATGTATTTGACTAATTTGGACAATAGACAAAAACAAGTTTTCAACAAGATATTTATTAGGTTACCTAATATTGTTTCATTGATTTTAATACTATACATTGAATAACACATTGTTGATAACTAATACTTTTATTTTGTTGATTGTATACCTAGTATTAGATTAAATTATTTAACGTTACAATATGGATAATTTTAAACAAGTTCTTAGTAAAATGAATAAACAGTTGTTTAATGATATATTAATTTATATATAAACTAAAATAATTTGCTAAAATTAATAATTAAATAAATGTGAAAAAAAATCCATTTATTATATTAATAACTAATTAATACATTTTCCTTATTTTATTCAATGTAGTTATTATTATCAATGGTTGCTATTTAGCCAATCGATCTGTTTAATGAAAGTGCAATTGGTCTATTGAGCTAAAATCAAAATTAGCGCAATTGGTATATATAAAGGGTCATTTTATACGCAATTGCTAAATTTCCTTTTGTTTCAACAGACGTGTATTTTATAATATTGCTATATTTATAACAATTAAATACAACTAACAAATTGCCTCTTTGGTCAATAGTTTTAGTTAGTTTTATTTCAGACATGATTAATTTAGCTCGAGTATAGAGGAAAGATAAATTATTATAAGTGATAAATGAATGCACCTTTTCATTAATATTATTTGCCAATTTAATTTTTATTATTTTTATTTTTAAATTTTAAGCAAAGTAAAACTTAATTAGTATATTGATACATTTTCCTTCCCATTTTAAGAAAAAATTAATTGCATAACGTATATAAATGTCTTAAACTATAATTTTGTATTACTTGAATGTTTCATTTTTATTATTATTATTATTATTATTATTATTGTTACTGCTATTATAGTATCGTATATTGTGCTAGTAATAAATAAGTAAAATGAACGTTCCATTCTGATAAAACGTATAATTCTGATTCATAATACTATTATTTTCCTATTATAGTAATATACCTAATAATAATTTTCAAATTAAGTTCAAATGTATTTATTCTTATTATACAAATATTACATACATATTATGCATACAAAATTGGATTTTCTTTCTTTTTAAATAATATTGGTTAGTTTATATCAATTCAGTTTCCACCGGTAGAGTATTACATATATTTTTACAAATCAATAATTATACCAATGAAATTTACATAGTATGTCCTTTAAAAAATCAGAATACCGATCACCATAAATACTTAAAAAAATTGATTCAACAACTTATTGTAACCATTTTTGTGTTTAAATTTTCAGTCCTCAAATTACGAGTTTAAATCTTTTTTTTTTTTTATTAATTTTTTTTGTTTCAACAAATGTTTTGTTTTTACAAGGTTTTTAACAAAGTTTAAATCTTAATTGGCCATATATTATTATATATAATATAGTAATATATTATTACTTGAGCAATACATACCTAAGTAAATTATTGTACGAAAAGTTATAGTAAATTTATAATACGATTATAATAGTTTTAGACGCTGTCTGAATTCGGAATCGATAATTACTTACGTAAGTATACATTACACCATCAATGAAATGAATTTACATGCATATTGATGAACACCAAACGTAACGTAATAACTTATAAGTTATAATAATTATAGCTGTCCTATAGTAGTTAGTGCATATTTGTCTACTGCAGCAGTCTATCAAACTCGTACGTTTCTCAACGGTGAAAATAGGTAATTCAATCAATTAAAATATTCATATTTATCTTTCCATTATATAATTTTAAGATTTAAATTTTATATTAAAATCATAAAAATAAAGAAACAAAATCATCAAATATTATCATTATAATACGGCACCATAAAAAAGTATCTCGAAATAATATGCTATTGGCATAATTTGGTATATGTAAGCATTATGATATTGTTCACTTACTAATTTAATTAGCAAAATTAATTATTATTTAGGCTCATTTACAAATAAATCGAATATTATTTGCTATTACTCGTATTATTTACTTAAATAAAACATTTTAATATTTTTATTATGTACCAACTAATATTTTGAAATGTATTATGTTTGGATTATGAAAATGTCATAATTAGGTCGAAAACAATTAATCATAATAGTACGAGTAGTAAGTAAAACATAAAAAATTGATGAAAAATGTGTTATACATTTATAACATATTAAAGGTTTTGATTTTTGACGATC